>SKCR01055138.1:0-85442 GCA_019454045.1 Zanthoxylum bungeanum | reverse complement strand
CATTAAACATATTCATTCATCCAATTTCATTAAACATGCTCAAACACATTTTTACCCAAAATTTAACCCTAAAACAATTTCATGATTAACCTTGCTCATAGATACCATGGTTGGTGTTTGCTAAGGTCCCAAGGTCATTAAACAAGCATGAAACAAGTGCGAATACAACGAGGGAGTTGCGGAATACTCACATCGATCGGTTGAGCGATGCGCGAGGCAACAATTTTTTTTTCCTGCCCACTGTCACAGCTCACGGCAGTGCAGTTTTTGATCTCCTCCATTTCGGCTTCAAGCTTCAAGAATCAGCTCCAAGCTTTGTCAAATTGATTCCCGGTCATGGGTGGACTTCCCTTCACCATCGCATGTGTCTCGGCGTGCTAGCTTTTAAGAAATTTGCCACAAATTTGCCACACTTTGCTTCCCTCTCACGTTTTTGCCCAACAAAAACCAGTGAAGAAAAATGGGCCAAATGCCGAGAGAGAAGAGAGGATTTTGAGAGAGAGAGAGTTGAAAATTGTAATGCTTAATTGATTTCTAAAATCAATTAAACATATACCACAAACATTTAATAATTAAATATCAATCAAGCTTTTCAAACAACTCCCATTAAGTCACATCTTTCAATCAGTGTCCAAGTCACCATAACACAAAGTGACAAGTGATTGACGCTTGATGCGGACTAATGATTTGACGCTGATTTGACTTGCGTGCCACACTCGAATTCAAAATGCGAATGCACTCGCAAATATCCCGGGCTCGGGTTCGTAATCCAAATTAACGAATTTTCCGTTGCGACGTAATTAAGTGATTAGGCCTAGCGAAGTCACTATTCACGTCGCTAACGAATAATGATCAATTCATTCATTGCCCGAATTAAAATCTAATTTTAATTCCGCACCAAATCCAATTTCGTTTAATATATCGAATATATTAATTTATCGATTAATTCCAAATTAATCCTTACTCTCTTTAATTGATATTTTATCCCAGATATAAAAAATATCTCCGCAATTAATCCCAGATTAATTTCTCTCTCATCTAATTAATCCCAGATTAATAAAAGTGCGAGTCATACGTCATCGAATCTTCGGGATGGGAGCGACCCATGAGATTCCCCGGATATGTTGGCAGTAAATTTGGTATCGGACTATCCGAACACGTAAGTCCTAGTACATTTATACCGATTTTCAAGACAAATGTGGCTTCTAGCAAAGAGCCATGCCTGTTAGACATTGTGTCCCCATTCGTCACTGTTTGTAAATGATATTGTATTATTGTACAAAATTAACTATGTATAATGAATTGCCTTTTTCCATTTTGTAAATATTATTTACTTTGAATATAAATGGCGAAAGTCCATATGATTAGTACTGGATTGAGATGATATGAGACAGTATCAATCCATAAAGGTTTAATCATTAAATATCCCTAGCCGTAGTATTATCGAGACTGGACATCGATAATGCGGAATAGGCTAGTATTGCGCTTATGCACGTTGTGAGGGCACAACGGCATAGTTCTCATATATTTAAGTATTGGATACTTATGCAAGTGCGATAGGAGGTTGTGTTTTACCGATGGTACGGAAAACAGCTTCGCTCTGGATAGACCCCGCGGAATCCCATTGGTAGTATGTCTAGGTGTTCTGGGAGGCCGCATCAGGGTAGGTGTATATGGTCTTAACCTGAGACTTACATCGCTAGTACTTGCGACAATCGGTAAACTTTGGTTTTAGTGGTTGGGGACCTTAACCGGTTCTGTGTACACCTCTTCTGGGTTTATCGAGAATCGTAGTGTACTGGATGTGATGTCAAGATGGAAGTATCGCTTCAGACATATGGAGGTGATGATCACGCAGGACACAGAACTAGTACTCTATAAAAGGTTGCAACCGTCGGGACAATATGACTAGTCAGGATTGTCCGATTTAAAGAGACTAGTTGCTTGATGTCCGATATATGTTTCGTACGGGGCAGACACATCTCCAGCCCCAGGCCTAGCATGTGATCATCCGATACTGGATCGATGTACGCAATACTACGGTATACTACGCTTGATATAGATCTTTATTCCTATAAGAATATTTCTGGAGAATTGGGTAGGCATGGCGCTTTGCTAGAAGCCAACCTTGTCTGTGTGAATCGGTAAGAACGTAGTACGAGGTACGTGCGTGTTCGGATTATCCGACGACCGTATTTACTGCCAACATATCCGGAGATCTCTTGGGTCGCTTCCTGAAGATTCACCTATGATATTTGATTCGAACTTAATTAATCTTGGATTAATTGCGGAGAAACTTTATCTCGGATAAAGTGCCTTATTTAGAGAGAGAGAACGATTAATTTGGAATTAATCAGTAAAAATTATATTCGATATAATAATTGAAATTCGATTTCGACGCGAAATTAAAATTAGATTTTAATTCGGGCATACGAGTTAATTTAGAATTAATTCGTTAGCGACGTAAATAATAATTTCGCTAGGCGCGATTATTTATTTAAATTCGATTTAATTAACGTCGCGACGCAAGTTCGGTATTCGGAAATATCGAACCCGAACGCGTGAGTGCACGTGGGCCCACTTTCATTTGGAAACGTGTGGGGCCCACATGACACATGTCATTATATGTATTATTTTATTGATAATGCATTGCATGGTGATAGTGTATAATACACTCAATGTTATGCATGGAATTGAGAGTGTTTGACACTCTAAGCCTTTGCATGGTTTGTGTCATAGATTTATTATTATTTAATAAATATTATGGCATAAATATAAATTGATTTTTGGTATCAAAAATCAACAAGAAAAATCTCTCTTCTCTCTCTCACATTGCCGAAAACTGCATGCAGTTTTGGTCTTCATCTTCTTCATTTTGGTTGCCAAAAAGCTTGAAGATAGTGTGGTTTGTTGGAACATCTCCTCACATGCAAGGCTAGCACCTTCAAGGGATCAAAAGAGGTGATAGGGAAACCATCATAGAGCAAGGAATTCACAAAGCTTGGAGCTTTCCACTTTCTTCTCCTCTTGGCCGAATCAATCAACACTTGGAGCTTCCATTTTGGTTTGATTTTCTTTTCATCAACAAAGCATTGTAAGTATGATTCCGCCATACTTCAAAGTAAATATATATTATTTTATTGTATTTCAAATGCTTAATCTTTCCTTGGGACATATTATAGAAACCAACAATGGTATCATGGAGCCATGGTTAAGCATGAAATACTTTAGGTTAAAATTTGACAAAATTGGTTGAAGCATGTTCTTGTGAAATTTGATGAATGAGTATGCTTGCATGTATATAGAATGATGTTACATGGAATCAATTTTATGAAAAATGCATTGGATGATTTTTCCCCAAAAATTTAACCTTGGCCGAATGGTATGATGAAGAAATTGATTGAGCATGTTCTTGTGAAATTTGATGAATAAGAATGCTTGCATGTATATAGAATGATGTTACATGGAATCAATTTTATGAAAAATGCATTGGATGATTTTTCCCCAAATTCATGCCTTGGCCGAATGTGTTGCTACTGTGAGTGGATTGAAATTTTTTGTGTTAAGATCATTGGATGACTTAGAACGTGTACGGGACGTAGATTAGTAATTCAATCGGATTGAAAAAATTGAAAAACAAATCACAAAAAAAACTCACCTTGGCCGAATGTACAAGGACATGTAAAGGAGTTGATTTTTTGTTAAAATTAATGTTGGACATTTATTTTGAACAATACATGATTAATAAATTAAATGGGTATTTTTGAAATATTTGGTTAATGTATTAATCTTGGTATTACACTTTAATTATTGGCCTTAATGTTTGGAATATTAAAATTTAATTAATGGGCTTAATTGGTGTATTGGCCTTTTAATATTGTTTGGGCATAATGGGCTTGGTTGGACCAAGTAGATTGGGCCAAAAGGATTGGATTCAATTTGGGCCTAAATCACTCCATTAAGTCCAAATATAATATAATGGGCTTTTAATAATTTAATTGGGCCTTATGGGCTTAAAATTGGTTTTATGGCATTTAAGGGTGATTCCTTATTTGGGCTTGGTAATTGGTTTGACCCACATTGACCAAAGCCCAAGCCTTAATAAATCAATTGAAAGCCCATTTGACTTGAATTAAATTAAACATTGGATGTTAGTTGGGCTTTGAGGCCAATAAGATTAGATTTAGAATCTAAGTCTTTAAAGCACATTAAAAGTGTAAACATTTAATTTGGAATTAAATAATTGAATTAGTATTGAATACGAATTAAATTAGATTTAATAAGTAGTTCGATATAATTCGCGAATTCGTACCCTATGTACTTATTCTCAATCGAGTTGGACTCGCGCAAAATCAAACCGTTGTTTGAACATTGGATGATCACTTAAACAAAGACTAATTAATTGGATTAGATTGGTTGTAAAAGCATGTCTTGTTTGAATATATATGTATGTGATGAATGAATAGTGTATATCGGATGGATATTAGAAGGGAAAGGGTAATTTTAGAAATTATTGTAAATTTGGAATTTATAAATTGGACCTGCGTGTCCAGCCTTATCTCTTTATCTCTTTGTATTCTTCTCACCTAATTCCCCTCAATGTAAATGAGGTTTCTCTTATTGTATTATGTAATTGGGTAGTAGTAGAATAGTGCTAGCGGGGGGAGAGGAAAGGGAGTGATTTGTTCTAGGAACAAGTTGTTTATATATCCATCCGCATATCACTATTAATTTACTTTACGCGCTTTATGATGTTTTAGAAGCATGCTTAAGGGTGTATGATGATGAGACCTAACAAAGATAAATAAATTGGTTGCCAATTACGCGAAAATCCCTCAATTTATATTAAGCGAATATCCTTCCATTGAATGGTTCTTGTTCAAGATCCGAAGTTGGCATTGGTTTGTTTTTGACCAAAGTCAAGACCTTTGTCAATCAAGGATGTACTTGAATCATGAGAGTTTTGTTGCATATCGGTGTCTTGTCCAAATCGTGATTTTTATTGGCCAAAGTCAAGATCACTTTTTGTCCAACGACATTGATTACGAAACTTTCCTCGTCAATGGGTCCCGCTTAACTGGAATCATTAGGTTTGTTTTTGGCCAAAGCCAAGGCCTAGATGATTCGGAGGATAGGGTTAGGAAAATGTAATGGTTACATTGGCATTATACATATGTTTCGGACTTGGATGTCCACCTAACCGGATCTAGGAATTGGATGAGATCCAATTGATCATGGAGATCTACCTAAGTTAAATAGCATACAATTTTTATTGGCCAAAGTCAAGGTTGTGTGTTATTTAACGGGATCCTAGCCCACTAGGAAATTCGATTTCCCGAGTTCTCTACAGAGGGTTAGAAACTTGAAGAAAATAGTGGGAGGCTATTATTGAATTTGCAATTTCATTCAGATACTTAGCCTTACGCGTCTTTCAAAATTATTTCGTCAATATTTTATAATAATTAGTTGGACTAATATATTGTTATTTTACTTGTAACAGTTTGACTGTACCCATAACATCGTTGACTTTATAGTTGGACTATAGTTGTCAAGATGATTGGCAAAGGTAATATCCGCGACATAATCATGGGCGATAATGTCTTCAAAGGGACAAACTTTGCCGACTGGGAAATGAACCTCAAGATAGTGCTTGGGGCTGAGAGGATACTGTATACTATTCAGAGACCTCTCCCGCCTGAACCCACTGAGCCACTGGAGCTAGAGTTATGGAAGACTCATAGTGACGATTGTGACCAAGCTCAGTCAGTTATGCTAGCTGCAATGACCCAGCATTTCAGACGCCAGTACAGGGACTTGGATCCCTATAACATGATGGCAAGATTGCGTGATCTTCACCGCACCAATAAGCGGATGAAGAGGTACGAGCTAGTAAGGAAACTCTTCCGCTCCCGGATGACAGACGGCGCATCAGTTGAGGCCCACGGGACTCAAATGATCGCCGATATTGATGAGTTGGCCAATATGGGAATAGTCTTGGAGGCTGAGCTGACTATAGATATGATCTTGCAGTCACTTCCTGATACTTGGAAACAAATCATAATCAACTACAAGTTGATGGATACAGATGACACTCTTGGAGAGCTGTTATCCGTATTGAAGGAGTCCGAAAGGGAACTCCTAAAGGGGAGCAAGCGCGAGGCGCATTATGCATCGACCTCTCATGCGCCAAAGGCTAGGCCCAGGCAATTGGAGGTGCGAGGAAGAAGAAGTTCAAGAAAAAGGGCAAAGGCAAGTTGACAGTGGCTTCTAGGAAGCCAAAGGACAAATCTCGCGACATCTGCCTTAACTGCGGCAAGAGGGGTCACTGGAAACGTGACTGCCAAATGAGCATTGTGCAGAGGGAGGATATCAAGGCTGGCAAGGCTATCGCCTCTGGTATGTTGTTATTGAGATAAATATGAATACTTCTAGTTTTAAAAATTGGATTTTTGATTCTGGTTGTGGTGCTCATATTTGTACTGATGTGCAGGATCTGCATGATAGCAGGATGCTGGCGTCAGGGGAGATGGATCTACGGGTCGGAAACGGAACACCAGTTGCTGTTTTGGCCGTAGGGACTTTTGTTTTAGAACTGCCCTCAGGGCATGTACTTAAACTTTTGAACTGTTATTTGTACCTAGTTTAACTAGGAATATTATATCTGTATCCTTGTTAACCCAGCAGGGTTACACTTTTGTATTTAGAACACTGGGTGTTATTTATATAAAAATGATGCAGAAATTTGCACAGCTGTTGCAAATAACGGTCTTTATATTTTGAATATAAATGAATCTCCTAAAATGACAAACAAAAGGCTCAAAAGGAGTAATCTAAAAGATGAAGCTTATATGTGGCATTGTCGTCTAGGACACATTAACAAGACTCGCATATCCACACTTTCGAAGAGTGGGTACTTGGACGAATTTGATCCCAATTCATATGACGTCTGCGAATCTTGTCTTTTAGGCAAAATGCCTAAATCACCTTTTAGCGGTAAAGGTGAACGTGCCACAGAACTGTTAGCTCTCGTTCATACTGACGTATGCGGGCCCATGTCTAGCCAGGCTAGAGGTGGATTTCACTACTTCGTAACCTTTACAGATGATGCATCTCGTTACGGTTATGTGTATCTTATGAGACACAAGTCGGAAACTTTTGAGAAATTCAAAGAGTTTCGACACGAAGTGGAGAAACAAACAGGGAGAGTATTAAGACATTACGGTCAGACCGTGGTGGCGAATACTTAAGTTATGAGTTTCAAGATTACTTGAAAGAATATGGTATTCTTTCACAGTGGACTCCTCCTGGAACACCGCAATTAAACGGTGTGTCCGAACGGAGAAACCGCACCTTGTTGGACATGGTAAGGTCAATGATGAGTCGCACTGAGCTACCAATATCCTTCTGGGGATACGCATTAAACAGTGCTATACTTATTTTGAATAAGGTACCGTCGAAGTCTGGTGAACAGACTCCATATGAGATGGACAGGAAGGAAACCAGGTTTCTCTTTCCTGAAGATTTGGGGATGCTGGGCATATGTTAAACGTTTGGAAAGTACCAAACTTGAACCCAAAACTGATAAATGCCTTTTTGTAGGATATCCTAGGGAAACCAAAGGATATTACTTCTATCACCCACAAGAGAACAAAGTATTTGTTGCTCTACAAGCATTTTTCCTTGAGAAGGATTTTATAAATGCAGTGGTAAGTGGGAGGAAAGTAGAACTCGATGAAGATCGTAGTGATACTGTTCCTGGCAATGAATCAACGACGGAACAAGAACAGACCGTCCGGGATGAGTCTGTACCACAAACTTCACATACACAAGGACCGCGTAGGTCGGAGAGAGTCAGAACAGTACCTGAGAGGTATGGGTTCCTGATCTCACCTCATGTAGATATTAATCTTATTGAGGATAATGAACCGGCTACGTATGAGGAAGCGATACAAAATATCGATTCCGCTTTTATGGCAAGATGCCATGAAGTCCGAGATGGATTCCATGTACGCCAACCAAGTTTGGACACTGGTTGATGCACCAGAAGGCATAAAGCCTATTGGATGCAGATGGATCTTCAAGAAGAAGACCGACATGGATGGCAACGTACAAACGTACAAAGCTAGGCTTGTAGCGAAGGGGTATCGTCAACAATATGGTATTGATTATGACGAAACCTTCTCACCCGTTGCCATGATTAAATCCATTCGGATAATGCTTGCAATAGCTGCATATTTCGATTACGAGATATGGCAGATGGACGTTAAAACCGCTTTCCTTAACGGAAACCTTTTGGAGGATGTTTATATGCAACAGCCTGACGGTTTTATCGTACCTAGACTTGCAAACAAGGTTTGTAAGTTAAATCGATCCATTTATGGATTGAAGCAAGCATCACGGTCATGGAATCAGCGTTTTGATGAGATCATAAAAGAATATGATTTCGTGCAAAACGCAGATGACCCTTGTGTATACAAGAAGGTTAGTGGGAGAGCACTTACTTTTATTGTCCTTTATGTCGACGACGTATTGCTTATAGGCAATGACATTCCCATGCTAACGTCGGTGAAAGCTTGGCTTTCATTAAAATTCTCCATGAAAGATCTGGGAGAAGCAGCCTTTATTCTTGGAATAAAGATCTACAGGGATAGATCTAGAAAGCTGCTTGGACTCTCCCAGAGTACATATATTGATAAAGTGTTGAAGCGATTCAACATGGAACAATCCAAGAGGGGATTGGTTCCAATGGTACGTGGTACCTCTCTGTCTAAGGACATGTGTCCTAAGACTCAGAAGAGAGAGACCACATGAGTCGGATACCGTTCGCCTCGGCAGTCGGATCGATCATGTATGCCATGATATGTACACGACCTGATGTCTCATATGCTTTGAGCATGTGCAGTCGCTATCAGGCCGATCCAGGTGAAGGTCACTGGATAGCAGTTAAGAATATCCTTAAGTATCTTAAACGAACTAAGGATGCTTTCTTAATTTATGGAGGTGGAGAACTTGCGGTATCTGGGTATACCGATGCAAGTTTCCAAACCGACAAGGATGACTACAAGTCGCAATCCGGGTACATTTTTGTTTGAATAACGGAGCAGTGAGCTGGAAATCTTCCAAGCAAGATACTGTTGCCGATTCAACAACAGAAGCGGAGTACATCGCTGCATCTGAAGCAGCAAAGGAGGCAGTTTGGATCCGAAAGTTCCTAATCGGATTAGGAGTAGTTCCGTTAGCAGCTGAGCCCGTTCCATTGTATTGTGACAATAACGGGGCTATAGCACAGGCTAAGGAACCAAGGTCTCATCAACGGTCCAAGCATGTTCTTCGACGTTACCATCTGATTCGGGAGATTATACATCGTGGCGATGTAAAAGTCGAGAAGGTCACATCAGATGACAACATTGCAGATCCGCTGACGAAGGCTGTTCTTCAGCAAGTTTTTGAACGACACATACATAGTTCGGGTATTAGATGCTTGAGTGACTGGCTATAGGCCAAGTGGGAGATTGTTAGACATTGTGTCCCATAGCGTCACTGTTTGTAAATGATATTGTATTATTGTACAAAATTAACTATGTAATAATGAAATTGCCTTTTGCCATTTTGTAAATATTATTTACTTTGATATATAAATGGCGAAAGTCCATATGATTAGTACTGGATTGAGATGATATGAGACAGTATCAATCCATAAAGGTTTAATCATTAAATATCCCTAGCCGTAGTATTATCGAGACTGGACATCGATAATGCGGAATAGACTAGTATTGCGCTTGTGCACGTTGTGAGGGCACAACGGCATAGTTCTCATATATTTAAGTATTGGATACTTATGCAAGTGCGATAGGAGGTTGTGTTTTACCGATGGTACGGAAAACAGCTTCGCTCTGGATAGACCCCGCGGAATCCCATTGGTAGTATGTCTAGGTGTCTATGGGAGGCCGCATCAGGGTAGGTGTATATGGTCTTAACCTGAGACTTACATCGCTAGTACTTGCGACAATCGGTAAACTTTGGTTTTGGTGGTTGGGGACCTTAACCGGTTCTGTGTACACCTCTTCTGGGTTTATCGAGAATCGTAGTGTACTGGATGTGATGTCAAGATGGAAGTATCGCTTCAGACATATGGAGGTGATGATCACGCAGGACACAGAACTAGTACTCTATAAAAGGTTGCAACCGTCGGGACAATATGACTAGGTCAGGATTGTCCGATTTAAAGAGACTAGTTGCTTGATGTCCGATATATGTTCGTACGGGGCAGACACATCTCCAGCCCCAGGCCTAGCATGTGATCATCCGATACTGGATCGATGTACGCAATACTACGGTATACTACGCTTGATAGATCTATATATTCCTATAAGAATATTTCTGGAGAATTGGGTAGGCATGGCGCTTTGCTAGAAGCCAACCTTGTCTTGTGAATCGGTAAGAACGTAGTACGAGGTACGTGCGTGTTCGGATTATCCGACGACCGTATTTACTGCCAACATATCCGGAGATCTCTTGGGTCGCTTCCTGAAGATTCACCTATGATATTTGATTCGAACTTAATTAATCTTGGATTAATTGCGGAGAAACTTTATCTCGGATAAAGTGCCTTATTTAGAGAGAGAGAACGATTAATTTGGAATTAATCAGTAAAATTATTATATTCGATATAATAATTGAAATTCGATTTCGACGCGAAATTAAAATTAGATTTTAATTCGGGCATACGAGTTAATTTAGAATTAATTCGTTAGCGACGTAAATAATAATTTCGCTAGGCGCGATTATTTATTTAAATTCGATTTAATTAACGTCGCGACGCAAGTTCGGTATTTCGGAAATATCGAACCCGAACGCGTGAGTGCACGTGGGCCCACTTTCATTTGAAACGTGTGGGGCCCACATGACACATGTCATTATATGTATTATTTTATTGATAATGCATTGCATGGTGATAGTGTATAATACACTCAATTGTTATGCATGGAATTTGAGTGTTTGACACTCTAAGCCTTTGCATGGTTTGTGTCATAGATTTATTATTATTTAATAAATATTATGGCATAAATATAAATTGATTTTTGGTATCAAAAATCAACAAGAAAAATCTCTCTTCTCTCTCTCACATTGCCGAAAACTGCATGCAGTTTTTGGTCTTCATCTTCTTCATTTTGGTTGCCAAAAAGCTTGAAGATAGTGTGGTTGTTTGGAACATCTCCTCACATGCAAGGCTAGCACCTTCAAGGGATCAAAAGAGGTGATAGGGAAACCATCATAGAGCAAGGAATTCACAAAGCTTGGAGCTTTCCACCTTCTTCTCCTCTTGGCCGAATCAATCAACACTTGGAGCTTCCATTTTGGTTGATTTTCTTCATCAACAAAGCATTGTAAGTATGATTCCGCCATACTTCAAAGTTAAATATATATTCATTTATTGTATTTCAAATGCTTAATCTTTCCTTGGGACATATTATAGAAACCAACAATGCCTACCCGATTCTCCAGACAATCCTTACAGAACTAAAGGATCTATATCAGGCTTAGTATACGTAGATTTGTTGTAGTCGATCCAGAGATCGGATGATCATTGTGCAGGCTTGGGGATGATTTGTTGTCGCCAACGTACGAAAGCACTGTCGGATGTTTGAAACTAGTTTCTCTATAATCGGATAAACATCTGACCCTTGTCATTTTATCCCGTGACTGTATTACTTAAGAGTACAGTACCGTATCCTACCGACCATAATCTCCATATGACTGGAGTGGACATTCCGTCTTGACATCCACACCAACCAACTACGATTCCAATATACCCACCAGCATAGGCTTACACATTTAACCTGTTAAAGCCCTGGACGACCACACAACGTATATATATTGATTATCGTAATTATTAGCGGTTTGCAAGCTTAGGTTAAGACCAACTACACCTACCCTGATTCAGACTACTTCCATAGATACATTGTCATACTACCAATGGAAATCCGAAGGGGGTCTATCCAGCGCGAAGCTATTTCCATTACCATCGGTAAAAACACAACCTCCTATTACACTTGCATGAGTATCCTATACCCAAATAATGACAACAATACCATTGTGCCTCACAACGTGCACAAGTGTAATACTAGTTTTTACGTATTTATCGATGTCCAATCTCGATAATACTCTGACTAGGAATTTAATGATTTATCCTTCGTGGACTGATATTGTCTCATATCATTCTTGACTAGGAACAAATCATAAGGACCTCCTATCATTTATACATCTAGGTGATCTAATCACAAATGATAGAGTGCAATCTCCTTTGTCACATAGTTAATTTGTACATCAACACCATGTCTGTACAAATAGTGACGCTATGGGTCATAATTGTCCAAAATTAGGGTTCATATATTTCGGCCAAGCCACAAAAAATTGGGGAAAATTATTCCAAATCAATTTTCATGAAATGGATCCAATCTAACTTCAATTCAACATGATGTAAGCATACTCAATCATCCAATTTCATTAAATCATGCTCAAATACCTTTACCCAATTTTAACCCTAAATCAAATTTCATGTTAATCAACGCTCTGATACCATTTTTGGAGTTTCTACGGTCCCGAGGATCGATTATCAAGAAAAAACATGTATAAATACAATCAAATGAAGTCGCGGAATACTCACAATGATCGGTTGAGTGATGAGTGGTATTTATATCACTATTTCTCACTCATTGGACCTAATGTTTTGTATGTTTTCGAGATTTATGAACGTTTTGATGTGTTTTGTTGTTATTTTGCAGATAAATAAAGTTTGGATAGCACTGGAGGCAATTTGGGGAAAAACCGGATAAAAATCCGTCAGCTGGGATATTTTGGTCTTTTTCGCGTCGCGACGATGGGACCTTCAGCAATCGCGACGCCTAAACCTGCGCCGGACTCTGCTAACGTGCGACGGGTCAACGGGTCGGAATTTGAGAGTTGACTTTGCTAACGTGCCGCCTTGACACGCGTCACCCCCACAGAAGATCTGCTAACGTGCCACGCCACATCATCATGACGTCACCAATGATGTCATGAACAGTGCCACGTCATCCATGACGTCAGCTTCACATTGAGTCCAGCCGCCATGACACGTTCGACCTTATCCTCTTATCCGAATCGTACGTGTCAAGCTTGTTCTTGTGCCACGTCTCACTGTTCCAGAGTCGCGACGCCGGGACATTCAGCGTCGCCCGACGCTGGGAAACCGAAATTTTTGCCTATAAATAGAGCTCGAAATTTCAGATTTCAAGGTACCATCTCTTCATTTCTTCTATGTAATTAGGAATGCTTCTCTCTATAAGTTTCTTTTAATTTAGTTTTGTAATTTTTAATTACGTTTGTTCTGTAATAAAGTAATTTTACTTTTGAATAGTAATAGAATTTATTTTTACCTTTTACTTTTTACAGTTTTACTATTCAACTATGAGGAGGTAACTTCCCTATGCTAGGGTGAAAGGTAATTCTTTTACTATTGCTATTTAGATTAATCTCCCTTAAAAATAATATATTTACTATTTAAAATTTGACTTAAAAAGGGATACCGCTATATTGCTCGGTTGGTAAATCAATTTAACTTGGTTAAACCTGATTAAGAAAGGATACCGCCAGATTGGTCGGTTGGTAAATTTAATTCCTTTTCCGCCTTTATGGCCCGGTTTATTTTGGTTCCGCCTTTATGGCTGGTTGGACTTAATTTGACTTAAATAGGATACCGCCAGATTGGTCGGTTGGTAATAATCACAAGTTATATATTATTTTTTGGGAGATTATCTAAATTAGTAGTAGTAGAAATAATTCATTTTACCTTAGCATTTTTATTTTATTTACTTTAACATTTATTTTTTTTACCGCATTTACTTTATGCAATTTTATTTTAAGTCTTTTAAGTTTTTAGCCCTAGTTATGTGTCGTAGCTAAGTTAGTTATCTAGGGTTGTGATGAATTTCAATTTAACCGGTTTAAAAGGGTTAGATTATAGTTTGGGTAATTTAAAGATTTATTTATTGAGTCTAATCTTAAAGCTTTTTATTAACTGGCCATAATAAAATTGATAAGGTAAACTTAAAATGAACTAGACATAGGGATTTTAAGTTAAAGACCTTAGACTCAATAGCCCACGATCTTCCTTGAGGATAGATAACCCTTTAATAGATTTCCTTACAGGATAGGAATATACCTGTCGGGGGGGGTAGCCATAATTGGAACTTAAACTTAATGAATCTAGGTAATTTGGTTGACATAGACATATGGTTCAATTGGATTATACTAGGTATTTCTAATTGACAATCGGAAAAGGCTTTTACATAATTTAGTGTTTCAGGTTAATAAATCAATATTTTACCCAACTATAAGATAACCACTTCATCTTAAAAAAAAAAATTTGGCATAAATCACAACCCTAGATAGTTTTTAATATTGAATTTTCTTAATATCTACTTCGAACAATTTTATTTACTTGTCTTTAAATTTAGAATCGTCGCCATTTCAAATCAATTAAACAACCTGTTAGATACTGGTAATCATTTGGCTCCATAAATTGATAACAAAAGGTTTTAAGTCCTCGTGGGATTGATACTTTTTTATACTACTTGAACGATACGTACGCTTGCGTTATACGTGTGTGTTTACGCCGATCAAGTTTTTGGCATCGTTGTCGGGGACTTATTTATCTTTTACTATTAGTTTAGGGGTTAGATACCTTTACTTGTATCTAATTTCTTTTTACTTATTATTTCTGTTTTCTTGTGTTACAGGTTTTCAGAAACTACATGAGATGAACCAGAAGCTTTGAGCTCCGACCGCTTGACCCAGAAATTGAAAGAACCATCAGACAATTGACAAGGGAAAGACGAGAAGCCAAAAAGCTTAGTCAACATGGAACCTGAACCTTTGGACGTTGCACCACCAATTCCCATTCGAGAAGAACCATTCTGGTGGTTGACGGACTCATTTCATGTATTGTACTTCCTCCATTACCAGCAAATACGGGTGATATCAAAACTTGCATTCAGATGATTCAGTAGACAGTGTAATTTGGAGTAAATGCAACTGAAGATCCTAATGCTCACATCAGCAACTTCCTAGAAGTTTGCGGCACTTTCAATTACAACCGAGCATCAGAAGAAGCAATGAGACTGCGGGTTTTTCCATACTCCTTGAAAGACAGAGCAAAAGCATGGCTACATTCATTACCAGCAGGTTCTATCACAACTTGGAACGCTCTAGCTACAAAGTTCCTTGCAAAGTACTTTCCACCAGCCAGAACAGCAAAACTGAGGAATGACATCACATCTTTTGTACAACAAGATTCAGAATCTCTCTACGAAGCTTGGGAAAGGTACAAAGATTTGCTCCGGAAGTGTCTTCACCATGAGATTCCAAAATGGCTTCAAGTCCAAACTTTCTATAATGGACTTTCTGGACTGATGAGAACCACAATCGATGCTGCTGCTGGAGGAGCTTTGATGGCAAAAAAAGAAGATCAAGCTTGGGACCTAATTGAAGAAATGGCCAACAATAATTCCTTGTGGCCAACAGAAAGGAGTATAATTCAAAGAATTGCAGGAATCTATGAAGTTGGAGCCAATACAGCAGTCAACACCAAGCTGGATCAAATATGCAAATTCATGGAGACTCTTACCACTGGATCCACAAGTTCACCATATGGAGGAGTACCAGAACCAAACCAACTTGAAGAGACGGTGAATTATGTCAACAATTTCAACAGACAGGGGAACAATCCATATTCCAACACCTACAACCCAGGGTGGATGAATCATCCTAATTTTTCATGGAGCAACAATTCAGGGCAAAAGAACTATCCACCATCTGGATTTTAGCAACAGAACAAAGGCCAGGAGCAGACAAATGAACCAGTGATGGCAGAGATGTTAACTCAATTAAAAAGATATGAAGCTATGATTCAGAGCCAATCAGCTTCCATCAAAGCACTGAAAAATCAAATCGGACAACTGCTCAGAGTTACAGACCACCAGGTAATCTTCCCAGCAACACAGAACCAAATCCAAGGAACCGAGGGAAGGAGCAATGTCAAGCCATTACCTAAAGAGTGGTACTGAAATCAACAAAGATGTTGGAATCAATTTTTCCCAAGATGAAGTCCAAAAGAAGCCGAGAAACAGATGGAAGAAAAAGAAGCAAAGGAAAAAGAACCAGAACAAATCATTCCACTTCCACCTTTTCCTCAGCGTCTTTAGAAAAACAAACTGGACAAACAGTTTGATCATTTCTTGGAGATTTTCAAAAAGCTGCCCACATTAAACATACCATTTGCAGAGCCTTGGAACAAATGCCTGTTGGATAATATGACCCATAGCGTCACTATTTGCACAGATCATTGTGTTGTTGTAGCAAATTAACTATGTAATAAGGAAATTGCACTCTCATCGTTTGTGATTAGATCACCATAGATATATAAATGAAGAGAGGTCCCTATGATTAGTTCCTGGACTGAGAATGATATGAGACAGTATCAGTCCCCAAAGGTTTAATCATTAAATATCCCTAGTCGTAGTATTATCGAGACTGGACATCGATAATGCGGAATAGACTAGTATTGCACTTGTGCGCGTTGTGAGGGCACAACGGCATAGTTCTCATATATATAAGTATTGGATACTTGTGCAAGTGCGATAGGAGGTCGTGTTTCACCGATGGTACGGGAAACAGCTTCGCTCTGGATAGACCCTTCGGAATCCCATTGGTATTATGACTAGGTGTCTATGGGAGGCCGAAATCAAGGTAGGTGTGTATAGTCTTAACCTGAGACTTACATCGCTAATACTTACGACAATCGTTAAACTTTAGTTTTGGTGGTGGGGGATCTTAACTGGTTCTGTGTTCACCTATTCTGGGTTTATCAGAGAATCGTAGTGTATTGGATGTGATGTCAAGACGGAAGTGTCACTCCAGTCATAATGGAGATGATGTCACGCAGGATACGGTATTAGTGCTCTTAAAGTGATGCGCATCCAATCGTGATATTATGACCAGGTCATGAATATCCGATATAGAGACTAGTTACCAGACATCCGATATGTGTTTCGGACGGGGCAGACACTTATCCAGCCCCAGCCCTAGCACGTGATTATCCGATACTGGGCCGATATGCACAATACATAGTATACTACGCTTGATACAGATCTAGATATTCTTTGATGAATATGTCCGGAGAACTTGGGAAGACTTGGTGCTTTGCTAGGAGTCGACCTTGTCTCGTAAATCGGTAGAACTTAGTACTTGGTACTTGCGTACGTACGTGATTCGGGCACTCCGACGACCGTATTTACTGCCAACTTATCCGGGGATCTCATGGGTCGCTTCCCGATAATCCACCGATGACGCACAACTTGCACTCTTGAATAATCTGGGATAATAGAGAGAGAGAGAAAATTAATCTAGGATTAATAACGGAGATATTTTATCCGGGATAAAATGTCGTCTAAAGAGAGAGAACGATTAATTCGGAATTAATCGATGTATTAATATATTCGATATATTAGACGAAATTAGATTTCGACGCGGAATTAAAATCAGATTTTAATTCGGGCAAACGAGTTAATTAAGAATTAATTCGTTAGCGACGTAAATAATAATTTCGCCGGGGGCAATTATTTATTTAAATTCGATTGAATTAACGTCGCGACGTAAGCTCGGTATTTCGGAAATATCGAACCCGAACGCGTGAGTGCACGTGGGCCCACTTTCATTTGGAAACGTGTGGGGCCCACATGACACATGTCATTCTAATGCTTTGCATGTAGATTGTGTACATTGCACTCAATGTCATTGCATGGAGTTTGAGTGTTTGACACTCTAAGCCATTGCATGTTTGTGTCATAATTTTATTATTAATTTAATGAAAATTATGGCATAAATATAAATTGATTTTTGGTAAATCATTTGACAACACAATACACATTTTTCTCTCTCAAATTTCTCTCTTCTCCTCACGAAATTCACAAGGTGTGGACTGTTTTGGAAGCCAAAAACCGTGAGCTAAAGGGAAGCAAGAGTGGTTTCTCATGGTGAGAAATCAAGTGCTAGCACACTTACAAGTCTTGCGAAGGTGGTAGGGAGGTTCGACCATGAGACGGGATCCATCCGACGAAGCTAGGAGCTCCGTTTCTTCACTTAATTTTCTGTTTTTGTAGGCAGTGGACTGCATGCAGTAGGCTTACATGGCAGTGCGTTTTTGGGCTTGAATCGTCTCCAAATCGACTCTACCGATCAATGTGAGTATTCCGCTACCTCCGTTGATGTGTTCACACATAATTTCATGTCTTGATTTGATCTTGGGACCTTAGAATAATTTACCAACAATGGCATCAAGAGCTAATGTTGCAAGCATGAAAAATGTAGGGCTTAAAATTGGGTAAATGTTTGTTGAGCATGATTTGAATAAATTGCTTGTTTGAGTATGCTTATAACATGTTTAATTCATTTTGGTTGGACCAATTTGTTGAAAATTGATTTGGAATAATTTTCCCCAAAATATTGATGTTGGCCGAATGGTGTGATGAAATTGATTGAAGCATGTTCTTGTGAAATTTGATGAATAAGAATGCTTACATGTATATAGAATGATGTTACATGGAATCAATTTTATGAAAAATGCATTGGATGATTTTTCCCCAAAAATTCCACCTTGGCCGAATGAGTAATGCCCTTTAATGTCTTGGTGTTTTTGGTTTTGTGACATTGGATGTGTATGAAATCAAATCGGATGGTGATTTGATGTCGATTGTAGGTTCGATTGGATCGAAACCGAATCGGACACAAAATCCCTCCTTGGCCGAGAGCATGAAAGCATGTAAATGGGTTTGATTTTTCATTATGTGTGTTTGACATGTGATAATGAATTGAATATGATTAATAAGACTAATTTGGTGTTTTAAAAATGTTGATTTAGTTGATTAATCATATAATGCACTTTAGTAATTAAATTGCGTAATTGGATTAGTGTAATTTAATTATTTAGGCTTAAATTGGATTTGGGCTTGAATTGTTGTATTTGGGCTATTGGGCTTGATTTATCAAGTTTGGTTTAGGCCAAGTGGATTGGATCCAATTGGGCCCAAAACCTTAACCATAAAGCCCAATTGCGACTAATGAACCTTTAATGTTCAATTGGGCCTAATGGGCCAAGATTGATTTATGGGCTTATGGGGTAAATCCGGATTGGACTTTGGTTATCGGTTTGACCCGAGTTGACCAAAGTCCACGCCTTAAGAAATCAATCAAAAGCCCATTGGACTTTAATTGAATTGACGTTGGACGTTAATCGGTCTTTGAGACGCGTTACGATTAAATTTGGAATTTAAATCGAAAAGGTTTATTGAATAAAAGTGTAATATTTAATTTGGAATTGAATAATGAATTAGTATTAAATACATGTTAAATTAGATTTAATGATGTAGTTTAATTTAATTCATGAATTCGTACTTTGAGTACTTATTCGCAAAAACGAGTTTGACTCGAACAAAATCAAATCGTTGTTTGAACATTGGATGATCACTTAATTATCAGATTAATTAATTTGATTAGATTGATTGATAGCATGCTTATGTGTGTGAATACGTGGTTGTGTTGAATGAATAATGTATATCGGATGGATATTAGTCGGGTGGGCAATTTTAGAAATTGTTGTAATAAATTCGATTTATTAAATTGGACCTGCGTGTCCAGCCTTATCACCTTCTTTCTCTTTGTATTCTCTTCTCACCTATTCCCCTCTATGTATATGAGGTTTCTTTAGAAGTGTAGTGTAACGGGTAGAAGTAGTACAAGTGCTAGCTTGAGTGAGAAAGGAGAGATTTGATCTAGGATCAATGTGTTAAGTATCCATCCGCATATCATTATTATTTTATTTCATACTCGCTTTATTATGTATTTAGAATGCATGTTAAGGGTGTATGATGATGAGACCTTAACAAAGATAATTAAATTGGTAGCCAATTTGCACGCGAAAATCCCTCAATTTATATTAAGCAAATATCCTTCCATTGAATGATTCTTGTTCAAGATCCGAAGTTGGCATTGGTTTGTTTTTGACCAAAGTCAAGACCTTTGTCAATCAAGGATGTACTTGAATCATGAGAGTTTTGTTGCATATCGGTGTCTTGTCCAAATCGTGATTTTATTGACCAAAGTCAGATCACTTTTTGTCCAATGACATTGATTACGAAACTATCCTCGTCAATGGGTCCCGCTTAACTGGAATCATTAGGTTTGTGTTTGGCCAAAGCCAAGGCCTAAATGATTCAGAGGATATGGTTAGGAAAATGTATTGGATACATTGACATTATACATATGTTTCGGACGGACTTGGATGTCCACCTAACCGGATCTAGGAATTGGATGAGATCCAATTGATCTGTGAGATCTACCTAGTTAAATAGCATACAGCTTTTTATTGGCCAAAGTCAGGGTTGTGTGTTATTTAATAGGATCCTAGCCCACTAGGAAACACGGTTTCCCGAGTACTCCGACAGTTAGGGTTAGGCTCGACGAAAAATAGTGGGAGGCAAGTATTGAATTTGCAACATTCGTTCGAATACTCGCTAAACACGCTCATTTTTATTTTACTCGTCATATTATTAAAAGTATTAGTTGGACTAATATTTTATGTTGTTTTAAATTATATATATAGTTGGACTATATACAAACTCATTCAATATATAGTTGATTTTATAATTGGATTATAGTAATCAATATAATTGAATTAAATGATAGTTGATTTTATAATGGGATTATAGTAATCAATATTAAAATTATAGTTGATTAAATAATTGGATTATTGTAATCATTATAATAAATAGTACCTTAATAATTTGATTAAATAGTTGGACTATTAAAATCAAGTAAAGAATTGAAAGGTTGAATATTTAAAATATATAATCATTGGATTAAATGTTTTAAATGATTTAATTTTCAATTGGGAATTAATAATAGGTTAATTTATTTGATAAAATAACTTATTATTACTAAGCCCATAATTAAGCAAATAGTAGAGCATAAAGTCTTTGGAAGATTTATGTGATGATGACTTTAGTGCTTAATTGATATACTTACAATAAATCTATCTTTAGATTTAAAAGTATTAAAATTGCAATTAATAATTCTTGGAGAATTAATTGACTATTCTAGTGGAGAAAAGTCAAAGTTTGCAATTAGGGCATGTAGCACAAGGTGCACATCGTTTCGATATTCCGAAACCCAAGGCTTGGCCAAAGGTTTGTGAAATATTGAAAAGGATAATTGACTTATCTCCCAAAGTGACTACCATTTGGATGGAAGGAAGACACGAAGGAATTAAAGAAAGGGCGAGGCTCTAACTTTAAAATATTTGTCAAAGTTATGTTCACTACTAGTATTAAAATTGGATTTTAAATACTTAGTGTGGTACATAAAATATATGTATTGACGTTCAGAATCCGCTGTGAGCTGGATACTGGCTTCAAGCCGAGATTTCTCTGCGAATCGGAAACGGGACGAAAGTCGCTGTTTCGACCGCAGATACCTAAGTTTAGGAACTACCCTTTGGGTATGTACTTAAATTAGGAAATGTATAATGTAACTAGTTTAACTAGAGACATTATCTCTATATCAGTGTTTAATCCATTGCGGGATAAAACCTTTATATTCTAGAACACTAAAGTGTTTCAATATATAAAGATGATACTGAGATAAATACATTGGATGTAAATAACAGAATTTATATTTTGAATATAAATAAAAATCTCAAACATATAAATGACAAATAAATAGCTCAAATTGATTTGATCAATTGAGACTTATTTGTGGCATTGTTGTCTGGGACACAATTAAACAAGACTCGTATATCCACACTTTTGAAGAGTGGGTACTAGGACTGATTTGACTATTCAAATAAGGTCTACGAATCTAGTTTATTAAACAAGACTCGTATATCCACACTTTTGAAGAGTGGGTACTAGGACTGATTTGACTATTCAAATAAGGTCTGCGAATCTAGTTTATTAGGTTAAAAACCTAAAATACTATTTACTTGGTAATAGTAAAAGGGCCACCGATCTGTTAGCCCTATTCATGGTGAAGTAAGTGGGCCCATATCTAGCTAGGCTAGATGTGAACATGAATATTTCGTGACCTTAACGGATGTGACATCACGTTGTGGTTATGTGTTTCTTTTGAAGAACACAGATCGGAAACTTTAGAGTTTCGACACGAAGTAGACAAAACAGATCGGCTATAGTATTATTCCGCCACGGTGAAACCGTAATGGAAAATACTTAAGCAGTAAGTTTCATACGTAAATGAAAGAGTACGGTATTCTTTCATATGAGGACTCCTCCCGAGACACGTTAGTTAAACGGTGTTCCGAACCAAAAACCGAATTTTGTTGGACATAATAAGGTTTATCACGAGTCGCTCTGAGCTACTATTTCCTTCAACAGGATATGTATTAACAGTGCAAAACTTATTTAGAATAAGGTTCCATATAAATCTGTTTGACAGATATCATATAGGATATGAACAGGGAAGAAACGAGGTTTCTCATTCCTGATAATTTGGGTATGCGAGGCATAGCGTTTGGATGATACCAAACTAAGGACCCAAATTGGATAAGTGCCAATATAAGTTATCCTAAGGGAAACCTTAAATATAGTACTTGTAAATCCCACATGAGAACAATGTAATTGTTGCTCACCATGCGGTTTTCCTGAGAGGAATACCGATATGCAGTGGTCAGTGGGAGGATAGTGATACTCGATGAAAATCGGAGTAATACTGATCAAGGCACGAAGTCCGTAATGGAACACAAATAGTTCATCTATGATGAAACTATACCATTAATCTTCAAATACACAAGAAACTAGTAGATCGGATAGAGTCAGAAAACAACCTAGGGTATGGGTTCTGATCTAACCTCATAAAGATGTCAATCTTATGGTGGTGTACCATCCGACTACGTTTAGAGGAAGTGATACGAGGTATCGACTCCCTGTTATGGCAAAGTGCCATGAGTCCGAAATGGATTCCATGTATAACAACTATGTTTGGATACTAGTTGTTGTACCACAAGGCGTTGTGCCTATGGTACATAAACGTCTTCAAGGAAGACATACATGGAAGGCAACATACCAACGTGCAAACCTAAGGTTTTGACGGAAAGGTAGCGTTATCAACATTATGTTAATAACGGTTCAACCTCTTTTACCTGTTGCCATGATAAATCCATTTTGAAGATGCTTGTTGATAACTGTATATTTCATTGATGAAATATGTCAGTTACAAATCAAAATCGCTTTCCTGAAAAGGAACCTTTTGGAGGATATTACAACATCCTGACGATTTTATATAACCGACAAACAGGTTTGCGGGTTATTCGATCCATGTTTGGATTGATGCAAGCATAAGGTTCTTGGAACTGTTATTTTGAAATAATCATAATGATTTATGATTTGATTCAAAACTAAATAATTCTTGTGTATATAAGGAGGTTAGTGGGAGAGCGCACTGACAGTGAAATTCCCATAAAGCAATTGGTGAAAGCTTGGCTTTCATAGATATTATTCAATAGAAATTCTCCGTAGAATTCTGGGGAGTAACAACCTTTATTCAGGGAATAAAGATCTACTGGGATAGATTTGGAGTTGTTAACACTCTCTGGAAATTGTACATTTAAAATGTACTTGTATTGGTGTCTCATACGCTTCGAGCATATGGAGTCACAATCGGGTCAATCCAAGTGACAGTCACTGGATTGAAGATTAAAGAACATCTGTTAGTATCTGAGAGAACTAAAGATGTTGTCTTAAACTATGGAGATGGAGAACTTGAAGTGACTGGGATCACTGCTGCAAGTTTCCAAACCGGTAAATACTGCGGTACTATAAAGTTTGAATAACAGGGACAGTGAGCTGGAAATCTTCCTAGCAAGATAACTGTTGCCGAATAAACAACAAATGCGGATCATTGCTGCAGCTGAGGCAGCAGCAATAGAAGACCATCTGGGTCGAAAATAAATCTAATAAGATTAGATAAAGTTCTGTTAGCAGCTGAGCTAGGCGTCAGCATAGGCTAAGGAATTAAAGGTCTCATCGACGATCCAGATATATACTTCTGTATCATCTGATTCGTTCGGATCATACATCGTGGCGATGTGATGATCGTGTAAATCGCGTCAGACGATAATTAAGCAAATCCGCTGACGAAAACCTTTCCTCAGCAATTTGAGCGAATTGTACATAGTTCGAGTGTAGGACACTTGAGTGACTCGCTACGTGCCAAGTGGGAGATTGTTGGATAATATGACCCATAGCGTCACTATTTGCACAGATCATTGTGTTGTTGTAGCAAATTAACTATGTAATAAGGAAATTGCACTCTCATCGTTTGTGATTAGATCACCATAGATATAAAATGAAGAGAGGTCCCTATGATTAGTTCCTGGACTGAGAATGATATGAGACAGTATCAGTCCCCAAAGGTTTAATCATTAAATATCCCTAGTCGTAGTATTATCGAGACTGGACATCGATAATGCGGAATAGACTAGTATTGCACTTGTGCGCGTTGTGAGGGCACAACGGCATAGTTCTCATATATATAAGTATTGGATACTTGTGCAAGTGCGATAGGAGGTCGTGTTTCACCGATGGTACGGGAAACAGCTTCGCTCTGGATAGACCTTCGGAATCCCATTGGTATTATGACTAGGTGTCTATGGGAGGCCGAAATCAAGGTAGGTGTGTATAGTCTTAACCTGAGACTTACATCGCTAATACCGACAATCGGTAAACTTTAGTTTTGGTGGTGGGGGATCTTAACTGGTTCTGTGTTCACCTATTCTGGGTTTATCAGAGAATCGTAGTGTATTGGATGTGATGTCAAGACGGAAGTGTCACTCCAGTCATAATGGAGATGATGTCACGCAAGGTATACGGTATTGGTGCTCTTAAAGTGATGCGCATCCAATCGTGATATTATGACCAGGTCATGAATATCCGATTATAGAGACTAGTTACCAGACATCCGATATGTGTTTCGGACGGGGCAGACACTTATCCAGCCCCAGCCCTAGCACGTGATTATCCGATACTGGGCCGATATGCACAATACATTAGTATACTACGCTTGATACAGATCTAGATATTCTTTGATGAATATGTCCGGAGAACTTGGGAAGACTTGGTGCTTTGCTAGGAGTCGACCTTGTCTCGTAAATCGGTAGAACGTAGTACTTGGTACGTACGTGATTCGGGCACTCCGACGACCGTATTTACTGCCAACTTATCCGGGGATCTCATGGGTCGCTTCCCGATAATCCACCGATGACGCACAACTTGCACTCTTGAATAATCTGGGATTATAATAGAAGAGAGAGAAAATTAATCTAGGATTAATAACGGAGATATTTTATCCGGGATAAAATGTCGTCTAAAGAGAGAGAACGATTAATTCGGAATTAATCGATGTATTAATATATTCGATATATTAGACGAAATTAGATTTCGACGCGGAATTAAAATCAGATTTTAATTCGGGCAAACGAGTTAATAAGAATTAATTCGTTAGCGACGTAAATAATAATTTCGCCGGGGGCAATATTTATTTAAATTCGATTGAATTAACGTCGCGACGTAAGCTCGGTATTTCGGAAATATCGAACCCGAACGCGTGAGTGCACGTGGGCCCACTTTCATTTGGAAACGTGTGGGGCCCACATGACACATGTCATTCTAATGCTTTGCATGTAGATGTGTACATTGCACTCAATGTCATTGCATGGATTGAGTGTTTGACACTCTAAGCCATTGCATGTTTGTGTCATAATTTATTATTAATTTAATGAAAATTATGGCATAAATATAAATTGATTTTTGGTAAATCATTTGACAACACAACACATTTTTCTCTCTCAAATTTCTCTCTTCTCCTCACGAAATCACAAGGTGTGGACTGTTTTGGAACCAAAAACGTGAGCTAAAGGGAAGCCAGAGTGGTTTCTCATGGTGAGAAATCAAGTGCTAGCACACTTACAAGTCTTGCGAAGGTGGTAGGGAGGTTCGACCATGAGACGGGATCCATCCGACGAAGCTAGGAGCTCCGTTTCTTCACTTATTTTCTGTTTTTGTAGGCAGTGGACTGCATGCAGTAGGCTTACATGGCAGTGCGTTTTTGGGCTTGAATCGTCTCCAAATCGACTCTACCGATCAATGTGAGTATTCCGCTACCTCCGTTGATGTGTTCACACATAATTTCATGTCTTGATTTGATCTTGGGACCTTAGAATTACCAACAATGCCCAGCTATGTAAAATTCAAGAAAGACATTTTCTCACGAAAAATGGATGATTGGGAGACTACGAAACAGTAGCTTTGACAGAAGAATGAAGCGCCATCATTCAGAGGAAGTCCCTCGAAGTGAAGATCCTGGCAGTTTCACAGTTCCAGCACCATTGGAGAAATTACATCGGTAAGGCTTTTGTGATTAGGTGCTGTGTTAACTTAATGCCTTTTTCTATTTACAGGAAATACAGATTGGGAGGCAAGCCACCTCAGTATCTTTGCAACTTGCTGATCGAAACCACTCGCATTTCCGAGAGGAGTCGTGGAAAATGTGCTGGTTAAAGTTGACAAACTCATCCTTCCAGCAGATTTCATTATTCTTGAAGAAGAAGACAAAGAAGTAATATCATTCTTGGGAGACCATTCTGGCTACAGGTAAAACTGTGATTGATGTACAAAAAAGAGAACTGACCATGAAAGCGCAGGACCAAGAAGTGACCTTTAATGTTTCAAAGCCATGAAATTCCCGAGCGATGAAAAAAGAAGAAGAAGAATGCTTCTTCAGAGTTGATGTTGTTGATAATATTGTTCAGAATACTGAGCCAAATCCCACGGATACACTTGAGCTTGCATCACCAACATGACAGACAACAACTAGATGCTGAAATCTTGGAATGTATCAACTACCTTGACAAACCATTCCGATTCAAAGCAATACCACCAGTTGAAAGCTTGGAACTGCCAAAGAAAGATCGAATCAAGCCTTCGATTGAAGAACCACCACAGATGGAATTAAAGTTACTTCTGAGCCATCTTAGGTATGCATTTCTTGGAAACTCTTCTGAATTACCTGTTATTATTTCTTCTTCACTAACATTGGAGCAGGAAAAAAAACTACTGAGAGTGTTACGAGAGCACAAAAGAGCCATTGGCTGGACTATAATAGACATTCGAGGCATTAGTCCATCATTTTGCATGCACAAGATCCCGATGAATGATGAGTACAAACCCACAGTGGAGCATCAACGGAGACTCAATCCAATCATGATGGAAGTCATGAAGAAAGAAATCATCAAATGGTTGGATGCTGGTATCATTTACCCCATCTCAGATAGCACTTGGGTAAGTCCTATGCAGTGTGTACCAAAGAAAGGAAGGAATTATGTTGTCACCAATGAAAAGAACGAGCTGATTTTAACAAGAACAGTGATGGGATGGAGAGTATGTATGGACTACAGAAAGCTGAACAAAGCCACGAGAAAGGACCATTTTCCGCTACCATTCATTGATCATATGTTAGATAGACTGGCATGACATGAGTTCTATTGCTTTCTTGACGGATATTCAGGGTACAATCAGATTGCCATTGCACCAGAAGACCAGGAGAAAACTACTTTTACATGTCCCTACGGTACTTTTTCTTTCCGTAGGATGCCATTTGGATTATGTAATGCTCCTGCTACATTTCAGCGTTGCATGATGGCCATCTTCTCAGACATGCTGGAGCAGAGTATGGAGGTTTTTATGGATGAATTTTCTGTGTTTGGAGATTCTTTTGACCATTAATTGCAAAATTTGGAACATGTATTACAAAGATGCGAAGATACAAATCTAGTACTCAATTGGGAGAAATGCCACTTCATGGTGCAAGAAGGCATTGTTCTTGGACACCGGAACTCACAAAAGGGAATCGAGGTAGACAAAGCAAAGATCGAGACAATTGAGAAACTACCTCCACCAACATCTGTCAAAGGGATTCGGAGTTTTCTTGGACATTCAGGTTTTTACAGGAGATTTATCAAAGACTTTTCCAAGATTGCCAAACCTCTTTGTAATCTTTTGGAAAAGGATGTGCCTTTCAACTTCACACAAAGAATGCCAGGAAGCTTTCGAGATCTTAAAACAGAAGCTGATTTCTGCTCCCATCATTGTAGCACACCAGATTGGACCCTTCCATTCGATGTAATGTGTGATGCTAGTGATTTTGCTGTAGGTGCAGTTTTGGGACAACGCAAAGCAAAGATTTTCCACACACCATTTACTACTCCAGCAGAACTCTGAATGAAGCTCAACTCAACTACACAACCACTGAAAAGGAGTTGCTAGCAGTTGTGTACGCTTTTGACAAATTCCGCTCCTATCTGCTGGGTCCCAAAGTTGTGGTCTACATAGATCATTCAGCAATCAAATATCTGATCACAAAGAAAGATGCCAAACCCAGATTGATCCGT
This sequence comes from Zanthoxylum bungeanum, assembly GCA_019454045.1. Lineage (NCBI taxonomy): Eukaryota > Viridiplantae > Streptophyta > Magnoliopsida > Sapindales > Rutaceae > Zanthoxylum > Zanthoxylum bungeanum. Next base: position 56,890 of record SKCR01055138.1, on the reverse strand, counting down.
TGGATACTTCTTTTGCAAGAATTCGACGTGGAGATCCGAGACAGGAAAGGAACAGAAAACCAGGTGGCAGATCACTTATCAAGGCTAGAGAATGGAGAAACAGCTGACAAAGAACTGTCAATCAAAGAAACTTTTCCAGATGAACAGCTGTTTGCCATAAAACAACAGGAAGTCCCTTGGTATGCTAACTATGTCAACTACATTGTGTCAGGAAAATGGCCGTTGGAATGGACAACTCAGCAACGGAAGAAGTTCTTCAAAGAAGTCAAGCACTATATCTGGGATGAACCGTACCTGTTTAAACGATGTGCTGATCATTTATTGAGACGGTGTGTTCCACATGAGGAGGTCAACAGTGTTCTGCAACACTGTCATTCATCACCATACGGCGGACACTTCAGCGGAAACAAAACTGCAGCAAAAGTTCTTCAATCAGGTTTGTTCTGGCCCACACTTTTTTAAAGATGCTTATCTTTTTGCTTTTCAATGTGACAGGTGCCAGAGAACAGGGAATATTTCGAGAAGAAATGAAGGGCCGTTACAAAACATTCTGGAAGTGGAGATATTCGATGTGTGGGGTATTGATTTCATGGGACCTTTTATTCCATCATTTGGAAACCTGTACATCCTAGTTGCTGTAGACTACGTCTCCAAATGGGTTGAAGCAATTGCACTACCATCCAATGATTCAAAAATGGTGATCAAATTCCTGAAAAAGAACATTTTCACTCGGTTCGGAACACCTCGGGCAATTATCAGCGATGGTGGCTCACATTTCTGCAACAGATACTTCGATGCACTCCTATCCAAATACGGAGTTACTCACAAGATTGCCACAACTTACCATCCACAGTCAAATGGACAGGTTGAGGTTTCAAACAGGGAGATCAAGAGAATCCTAGAAAGAACCATTGGATCAACAAGGAGGGACTGGTCTACAAAACTAGATGATGCATTATGGGCCTACCGAACAGCTTACAAGACACCCATTGGTATGTCCCCATATCGATTGGTGTTTGGGAAAGCATGTCATCTGCCAGTTGAACTTGAACACAAGGCGTACTGGGCACTGAAGAAACTGAATCTTGATTCACAAGCTGCAGGAGAGAAAAGACTTCACCAACTCAATAAATTGGAGGAATTTCGCCTACAGGCTTATGAGAATGCCAAATTGTACAAGGAAAATACCAAAAAATGGCATGACCGAAAAATAGTGCACAGACAGTTGGAACCAAGGCAGCAGGTGTTGTTGTACAAATCAAGATTGAAAATTTTCCCTGGAAAGTTGAAATCTAGGTGGTCCGGACCATTTGTGATCACTCAGGTTTTACCATATGGAGCTGTTGAGTTACTGGATCCCAATACCAACAACACATTCAAAGTTAACAGTCAGCGTGTCAAGCACTACTGGGGAGAATCATTTGAGCGACAAAAAGAAAGTGTCATACTTTCAGATCCAGCATAAATGTTCGAGAAGTCACGTCTAGCTGACGACTTTAAACTTAGCTCTCGCAGGGAGGCAACCCATGCAATTTTTGTATAATTGTGATTTGGTGTGATTTAATTTTGTGTGTTGAGTTTTTACAGATTAAGTCATTTCAAGATGGAGGAAGCTCTCGCAAATCTTCACAAGCAATTTCCTTCTCTCCCTCAAAAATCTCTGATGAAAGTTTACAAAGCTCGCTTGGAACGGATGAGGTTACTAACGATCCATGGTGTTCCCAATGACATTCGTTGGGTAATTGAAGCACGAGTTCGATTGGCAGGTGAGTCTTCTGACTCTTTTATTTCACATATGCCTGGTTTTGGAAGAAGCACCTATGCAAAGAAACGAAGAGCTAAACAAATGGGTGTTTGTTACAAATGTGCACGTTGGAATTGCAATACTCGTTGTCGTTCTTTAGGAATGGTGTCTGTTAATCGCGAAGACAAAATTAAATTCATTAGGGATGGCTTGAGTAAGGAGTCTTTAGATCATATATCTTCGACTCTTGAGACGCATCCCAGTGGATATGTTCACATAGACTTTCGTAGATTACATACACAATTTCAAAAAAAAAGAAAGACACAGTTAAGTCTTGGGAATCTGACTCAAAAAGACACTGTTTGCCAATTTATAAGAAAATTGGATGGGAAGCTTGTCCCTGACGCATAGACGTTAATAAGCTGTAAATCTGTACATATTATATCTCTTTGTCTTTTCCTAATAATTGAGATTTGTTTTGTGTTTTCTTTTTTGTTTTCTCCGACAGGATCCAGACCTTTTTGACTATCACGATCTATTTTACTATTTTGCTACTAATCGTCCTTTGGAAGATACTTGTGCTATTTTTACTCACCCTTTTTAGGTATTATAAATTCAACTCATCATTGCACTTTTGAAGTCATCCAGAGTTGAGAAAGAAAAACATAAAAAAATGGAAGCCACTTCAAGAAGACGAGTTGAAAACATTTGTGTATTTTGCGGTAGTAGTATTGGTACTAAACCACAATACATAGAAGCAACACAGGAATTGGGTCGAGTCTTAGCTGCAAGGAATATGCACTTAATATATGGCGGAGGAAATCTTGGACTAATGGGGATCGTTTCAAAGGCCGTACAGGAATGAGGTAGTCACGTTTTGGGAATCATCCCAAAACCCTTGGCCGAGGCAAATCTCATTGAACCATCTAACGGAGAGGAACTGATCATGCCAGGTATGTCTGAACGACTGGTAGAAATGATTAACTGTGCTGATGCTTTTATTGCTTTGCCAGGTGGCTTGGGCACATTGGAGGAAATATTTATTGTACTATCTTGGGCGAACATGAACATACACCAGAACCAATTGGGCTGTACAAACGTTGATGGATTTTATGATTTTCTTTGTGTGTTCTTGATGATGCCCGGAGGAATGGGTTCATATCAAAACCTTTAAAAGAACTTCTCTTTACTGCCAGAAACCGCTCCGGATGTAATTGACCAACTCTTAACATATGAACCACAAGTTGACCCTATCATTTCAAAGATAAATTGGTCTGGGGACGATCGTGGTAAGAGGCGTCGGGTTAATCTGGATCTTAACCCTCTAATTTCATGTAGAATTTCTGCTAACCAGGTATTATCTTCTAAACTCTTTTTCTACTGTTTAAGACATTGAGGACAATGTCTCATTTAGGTTTTGGGGGAGGGAATTAGTTGATTAATATCTTGTTTTTTGTTGTGTGTCCAAAAGTTTTCGAAAAATACAAAAAAAGTGAAAAATTTTCAAAAATTACAAAAATATTTTGCATTTTTGTGTTTTTATTTTGACTAAAAATGTGAAATTGGTAAAAGATAGCCGAGTCAGGAGTTTCCACTCCTGAGACGTGTCTCAAACCCATTTCGAAACAAGTTATTTTTTTATTTCCTTTTGAATTATTTAATTTGTGAATTCTCCATAAATCTGACTAAAATGGATCTTCATATGCTCCGTTGGCAGGTATTATCAACATACATTGTAACACACGGTCATGAGCTAAAATTGAAAAGTTTGTAATATTCAGTTCTCTATTTTAATTGGAGGAAGCATCTCAAAAAGCAATGGAGTAAAAAAAAATGTCCGAGATCCGAGTTATTAAGTCTGTAAGGGTGTTTTAACACCTAGTGCCCTAAAACCAACTGGTTTGGGAGTCACTGGCCCAAAGCTCGTTACATGGATCAAAGATGCTGCAAAATATATATATCTGAAGTCTGAGTAATTAAATCCTTAGGGGTGCTTTAACACCTGGTGCCCTAAAGCCAACTGGTTTGGGAGCCACCGACCCAACACTCGTTACATAGATGGAAGATATTGTATATAAATAAAAAAAATCAAAGAAAAAATCAGAAAAATCAGAAAAATTATTCCATTGCTACAACAAGGTGTGAAATCTGATAGAACTTTAGGACAAAATATTATTCTCTTATCAACTGCACTTATGACTGTTGTGGCAAAAAATGAGTTGTTTAATATTTTGTTAGCTGTGTATATGAAGAATGGTAAAAAATAATCGGAGAATTTACTTATTTAGTAATTTAGAAAGAAACAAAACAACTAGTAACTTGAAGTAGAAGTTTCACCTGATTAGTCACTCACTTCTTTATTCTCTTTTCGCTTGTCTTTTGCTTTTGTGTGCATTAGTTTTACTATCTTTTTACTTTTGTAAAATGTTTGTGGGTATCATTGCTGTGTAAACCCTCACGAGACTACAACTCGTCCACTAGGGACACCTAGGGGTTTAAGGCTTGTTGCATACGCTAAATGCAACCGTGATCCCTACGAAAGTGGCTTAGTTAATTTTATTTCTTTATGTTATTTTATTTTTTCTGTTTTGCTCGAGGACTAGCAAAATGTTAGGTTTGGGGGTGTGATGAGTGGTATTTATATCACTATTTCTCACTCATTTGACCTAATGTTTTGTATTGTTTCTCGAGATTTATGAACTTTTTGATGTGTTTTGTTGTTATTTTGCAGATAAATGAAGTTTGGATAACGCTGGAGGCAATTTGGGGCAAAACCGGACAAAAATGCGTCAGCATGGATATTTTGATCTTTTTCGCATCGCGACGCCAGGACCTTCAGCGTCGCGACTAACCTACGCCGGAGTCTGCTAACGTGCGCCGGGTCAACGGGTCAGAATTTGAGAAGTTTGACTTTGCTAACGTGCGCCTTGACACGCGTCACCACCACAGAAGATCCGCTAACGTGCACACACCACATCATCATGACATCATGAATAGTGCCACATCACCAATGACGTCATGAACAGTGCCACATCATCAATGACGTCAGCTTCATAATTGAATTCTAGCCGCCATGACACATGTCGACCTTATCCTCTTATCCGAATCGCTATGTGTCAAGCTGTCATTGTGCCACGTCTCACTGTTCTAGCGTCGCGACGCCGGGATATTCAGCGTCGCGACGTTGGAAACTGAATTTTTTGCCTCGAAATTTCAGATTTCAGGGTACCATTCTCTCTCACTTCTTCTATGTAATTAGGGAGTGCTTCTCTCTATAAGTTTCTTTTAATTTAGTTTTGTAATTTTTAATTACGTTCTGTAATAATAGTAATTTTACTTTTGAATAGTAATAGTAATTTATTTTTACCTTTTACTTTTTACAGTTTTACTATTCAACTATGAGGAGGTAACTTCCCTATGCTAGGGTGAAAGGTAATTCTTTTACTATTGCTATTTAGATTAATCTCCCTTAAAATAATATATTTACTATTTAAAATTTGACTTAAAAAGGGATACCGCTATATTGCTCGGTTGGTAAATCAATTTAACTTGGTTAAACCTGATTAAGAAAGGATACCGCCAGATTGGTCGGTTGGTAAATTTAATTCTTTTCCGCTTTTATGGCCTTTTTATTTTGGTTCCGCCTTTATGGATGGTTGGACTTAATTTGACTTAAACAGGATACCGCCAGATTGGTCGGTTGGTAATAATCACAAGTTTATATATTATTTTATGGGAGATTTTCTAAATTAGTAGTAGTAGAAATAATTCCTTTTACCTTAGCATTTTTATTTTATTTTACTTTTCAGCATTTATTTTACCGCATTACTTTATGCAATTTTATTTTAAGTCTTTTAAGTTTTTAGCCCTAGTTATGTGTGTCGTAGCTAAGTTAGTTATCTAGGGTTGTGATGAATTTCAATTATACCGGTTTAAAAGGGTTAGATTATAGTTTGGGTAATTTAAAGATTTATTTATTGAGTCTTAATCTTAAAGCCTTTTTATTAACTGGCCATTAATAAAATTGATAAGGTAAACTTAAAATAAACTAGACATAGGGATTTTAAGTTAAGACTTTAGACTCAATAGCCCACGATCTTCCTTGAGGATAGATAACCCTTTAATAGATTTTCTTACAGGATAGGAATATACCTGTCGGGCGGGGGTAGCCATAATTGGAACTTAAACTTAATGAATCTAGGTAATTTGGTTGACATAGACATATGGTTCAATTGGATTATACTAGGTATTTGTAATTGACCATCGGAAGAGGCTTTTACATAATTTAGTGTTTCAGGATAATAAATCAATATTTTACCCAACTATAGATAACCACTTCATCTTAAAAAAAATATTGGAATAAATCACAACCCTAGATAGTTTTTAATATTGAATTTTCTTAATATCTACTTTCGAATAATTTTATTTACTTGTCTTTAAATTTAGAATCGTCGCCATTTCAAATCATTAAATAACATGTTAGATACTAGTAATCATTTGGCTCCATAAATTGATAACAAAAGGTTTTAAGTCCTCGTGGATCGATACTTTTTTATATTACTTGAACGATACGTACGCTTGCGTTATACGTGTGTGTTTACGCCGGTCATTGAGGCGATGCGGTGAAGAACAAAATTCATTTCTGCCCTCCTAGGTGGTCACGGCAGTTCACTGTTTTTGGCCTTCATCAAGCTCCAAGCTTCGTTTGATGTGATTCCAAGCTCATATGTGCGGTTCCCTATCACCTTCGTAAGACTCAAATGGTGTACTAGCACTTAGAATTTTGCCACAAAATTCCTTAGCTTCTCCTTCAAATTCGGCGGTGACAGAAAATTGAGGAAGAAGATGGTCCAAGACTGTATGAGAGAGGAGGAGAATTTTGGCTCCAAGAACGTGTAAGAGGAGAGAGAGATGGAAAATGTGTATTAGTTAATTGTTTTCCAAAAACAATTAAACATATACCAATTATTTGATTTTCAAAAAGTCAAACAAGTACAACCATTAAATCTTATCTATCTACCACCATCAATCAATCAAGTGACAAGTTGTCACATCACTCAAAGTGACATGTGATTTGACGCTTGATGTGACTTGCGAGCCACACTTGAATTCGAAATGAGAGTGCGCTCGCAAACACTCCTGGGCTCGAGTTCCTTAATTCCAAATTAACTAATTTTCCATTTCGTCGTAATTAAATAATTATGCCTAGCAAAATTACTATTCACATCGCTAACGAATTAATTCTAATTAACTCGTTCGCCCGAATTAAATTCTAAATTCAATTCCGCGTCGAAATCCAATTTCGTATAATATATCGAATATATTATTTTATCGATTAATTCCAAATTAATCATTATCCTCTTTTAATTAATATTTTATCCCAGATAAAATATCTCCGTAATTAATCCCAAATTAATTTTCTCTCTTATCTAATTAATCCTAGATTAATAAAGTGCGAGTCATACGTCATCGGTGAATCTTCGGGAAGCGACCCATGAGATCCCCGGATATGTTGGAAGTAAATACGGTCGTCGGACTATCTGAACACGTAAGTACCTAGTACTACATTTATACTGATTTACAAGACAAGGTTGGCTTCTAGCAAAGCGCCATGCCTACCAAATTCTCCAGAAATATCCTTATAGGAATATATGATCTATATCAGGCGTAGTATACGTAGTATTGCGTATTTCAATCCAGTATCGGATGTCACGGGCAAGGCCTGGGGCTGGAAATGTGTCTGCCCCGTACGAAACACATATCGAATCTCTGGTAACTAGTCTCTATAATCGGATAAACATGACCTAGTCATAATATCCCGATAGCTGCAATATATAAGAGAACGAGTTCCGTATCCTATGTGACCATCATCTCCACTATGACTGGAGTGATACTTCCGTCTCGACATCACACCCAACACACTACGATTCTCAATATACCTAGCAGAGGCGTACACAGAACCTGTTAAAGCCCTGGACGACCTAAAACCAAAGTACATTGATTGTCGCAAGTATTAGCGGTGCAAGTCTCAGTTTAAGACCAAATACACCTACCCTGATTCAGACTTCCATAGACACATAGTCATACTACCAATGGTATTCCGATGGGTCTATCCATAGAGAAGTTGTTTTCCGTACCATCTGTAAAACATAACCTCCTACTACACTTGCATGAGTATCCTATATCCAAATATTGAGAATTATGTCGTTATGCCCTTACAACGCGCACAAGTGTAATACTAGTCTTTTACGCATTATCGATGTCCAATCTCGATAATACTCTGACTAGGGATATTTAATGATCAAACCTTCGTGGATTGATACTGTCTCATATCATCTCAATCCAGGAATTAATCATAAGGACCTCCTATCATTTATACATCTTGGTGATCTAATCACAAATGATAAGAGATAAATTTCCTTTGTCACATAGTTAATTTGTACAACAACACCATGATCTGTACAAATAGTGACGCTATGAGTCATAACTGTCCAACAACTTGAATATATAAATGATAAAAGTCATTATTATTAGTTCCAGATTATAAGATATGAGACAATATCAATCCACTAAGGTTTAATCATTAAATATCCCTAGTCGTAGTATTATCGAGACTGGACATCGATAATGCGGAATAGGCTAGATTTGTACTTGTGCGCGTTGTAGGAGCATAACGGCATAGTTTTCATATATTTAAATATTGGATACTTATGCAAGTGTAATATAAGGTTGTGTTTGCCGATGGTACGGGAACAACTTCACTTTGGATAGACCCCGTAGAATCCCATTGGTAGTATGACTATGTGTCTATGGGAATCCCCATCAGGGTAGGTGTATTTGGTCTTAACCTGAGACTTGCATCGCTAATACTTGCGACAATCAATACGCTTTGGTTTTGGTCGTCTGGCACTTTAACAGGTTCTTTGTACGCCTCTTTTGGGTTTATTGAGAATCGTAGTGTATTGGGTGTGATGTGAAGACAGAAGTATCACTTCAGTCATATAGAGATGATGATCACGCAGGGATACAGAACTGGTTCTCTATTATGTTGTAACTATCAGGATAATATGACAAGGTCGTGATTATTCGATTATAGAGACTAGTTGTTTGTGATCCGATATATATTTCGTACTGGGCAGACATTATTCCAGCCCCAGGCCTTGCATGTGACATCTGATACTAGATCGCAATACACAATACTATGTATACTACACCTGACATAGATTATATATTCATTAAAGAATATTCTAGAGAATTGGGTAGGCATGACACTTTGCTAGAAGCCAACCATGTCTTGTAAATCGATAGGAACGTGGTACCGGGTACGCACGTCTTCGGATAGTCCAACGACCGGATTTACTGCCAACATATCCAAGGATCTCATGGGTCGCTTCACGAAGATTCACTGATGACGTTTTACTTTAACAGAATTAATCAGGGATTAATTATTAGAGAGAAAATTAATCTAGGATTAATTACGACGAGAATTTATCTGGGATAAAATTCAAATTAGAAGAGAGAGAACGATTAATTTGGAATTAATCGATTAAATAATATATTCGATATATTAAATGAAATTAGATTTCATAACGGAATTAAAATTGGATTTTAATTCGGGCGAATGAATTAATTTAGAATTAATTCGTAAGCGATTTTAATATTTAATTAATATCGCAATGAAAAATTTATTAATTCGGAATTAACGAACCCGAGCCCGAGCGAAGTTACATGTTGACATTGTTCGACGTAAATTTGGAATTTACAAATGGTGGGACCCACTTGACTTACATCACACTTGTGACTAGTGATGGAAGTTGTTGTTGGAAGAGTGTAAAACTTACTTTACCTGTTTCTCACTCAAGGAAATCTCAACACACTTTGTAATTGTTTATTCATTTTTTGTTGAATGACTAATACCAAATCTTGGATTTGATATATCATGATTTGAGTTTTGGAAATCAAATACACTTAACACAAAAATTGAAAAACACTTCTCTCTCTCCCAAGGCCAAATGTCGTGAGCCTCTCAAAGAGTCTTCTAAGTGTTAGGGAAGCTTTTCCCATTGAGTTTGGAATTCAAGAATCAAGCTTGGAGCTCAACATACAATCAAAGGAGAGCTTGGAGAAACTTCAAAGAAGGTAAATTTTTATTGTCTACACATCCTACTAGCCGATCAATGTAAGTTATTCTGCAAACTTCGTTGAGTATTCACACATGTTTTATGCTGAAATGATATTGGATTGATCTTAGAAACCCAATAATTTATTGGATCTTTTTCTTGGGGTTATATGGGTTACTACTATAGGTGGTCTATTTTGTGGACTTTTGCTAGTGTTTCAAGCTCCATACGAGCTTGTCTACATTATGTGCTACACTAGGCTCTCTTATTGTTTTCTATAGTTTGGATGGATCTCTATCTGGTAAACTTATCTCTTAAGGTTTTCTATTTCTACTTCGTGGTATACTATGGTAGGTATTGGGTCTTCTTACAAATACCTTTATCTATTCTGGTCAATAAGGTCTGAATGTCAAACAATGTTCAATACTTTTATACTAGTGTAATTTACCGTTTGCCCTGGCTTAATCCTTTACCTATTTTAGAATAGGCATGAGATGGACCTGCTAGGTCATTTTTCTTATCCAATACCTCTATGGGGTCAGACAATGGTCAAGTTACGGTTTCACTTACTTTGGACTCCTTTGCTAATATAACCATTTGGTGCTTCTTATGATATCGATTTTACTAGACTAGGGTATCTGAAATCCTTACGTTCTCCTAGGTATATCAAACCTATTAAGAATCTTCACAACTAGATCTGATTTCTTGATCCTTTACATTTCTATCTACCTTCTATCATTAGGAAAACTTGCTATGCATACATGGATCTCAAAAGTTATTGAATCTACTCCATAGGATTCTCTGAGGAGGGAAGTAACCTTTTTTGAGCCTATCTGATATTCTTATGTTTGTTTATGCTCATTCTATTATCATCACTGCTACAAGCTCATAAATTTTCTTTACTATCAATTCTATTTCTATTAATCTATTATCTCAGCTTACTCTAAGTATAATTGTCTTTCTTTACTATTTAGTTATGCACTTTCTTCTAGCTTTCTCTCTCTTTAAACTCTTCGGTATATGTTCTCGAAAATATCATTAATTGTTCTTATCACTTATCATGTTTGAACCTTATGTGGCATATTCGAATGGTTACAAAAGGATTATGCTATAATAAGGATTCTAGTTTTAGATTACTGAAAGAATATTCAAATAATTATAGGAAATCATTTTGCCTCTAACTAACTGACAGACTATTTTAACTCTATTTCTTTTCTAATTATTTGAAAAACATTAATCTCACACTTACACTTGAGAGCTATTTGCCCAACTTCATTTCATTAAGTAAACTTTATCTTTTACAACTCTAAACTTATTATGCTAAACTCTCGTAACTTTGACTCTAACAACCTTAAGTAAAGATTCTTATGCAACTTAATCTCGACATGTACTTTAACTATTACAATATTGAATTTCACTAATCCATAAGTTATGGTTGATGCTCAGAGTGCCAATCCAGATAGTATTTTTGTCTGATTCATAAATACAAGCAATTCCATTTTCCATAATATTACTTAATTATTGGTAGCACCTTTGTCTTTTATACGCTTATTCGATCTAATTGCGATTAGATATCTGATTACGATTAGATCGAAACTGAATCTGGTTCAGTGATACATGTATATTAGACAAAGACCATAGGATTTACAATATAACGTACAGTTACAACTTAGTTTGTAATTGACATTGGGAAGCGCACTATAAGATGTATATCCTTAAATAAAGTTCCTGGTCAAGATTTAATAACACGGGTCGGTTAGTAAAATCCGTTGAGACCAGTACATGTCGTATATCGTGACTTGGTCCGATTATTTATCCCAGTGAACCTTGAGTCTCGGGAGACTCGTATAGACATGTAGTTGTTTATTTGATAAGACAATGAACGACTCAATGAAGATTTCCTATTAGATGGTACACCAACGTCAATAGGAATCTTCACGAGTTGAGCGAGCATAGTGGTCCTTCAACTTGAGATACCACAGTGGGATATATGAGTTATCCTCCACACTTTGATGGCAGTCTCGTCAATGATCTATCCATGATCAAACCTCCGCCTATTCGTTGGGTGTGGACTGATGCTCATGATATCCAGTGTGTATCAAGAAAGGATCCACCGGTCCTGTGTATAGGGCATAGGCATCCTCACGTGTTTACGATCTTGTAAATCCATGGCCGTGGTATAACTTCAGAAATTAGTTTCGAATGTTATTTAGAGATCGTAAATTGAACGTCGACTGTATTATACCGAACAGATTTGACGTTTTCATCTATATCCCAAGTATAATATTGATAGCCTGTGACGGAGAGATTATACGTATGCAATGACCTCGACTTGCATAAGTTAGCGAGATTATCTGTGGTCGTCATAATCCATGAGTGGGTGGATTATGGACATAAAATTGAATTTCGTGACGGATAAACCTAAACTTAGAGAGTCCCAAAATATGAAGTGTACTCGTTGAGCATTTAGGCAACACGTTATGAATAATACTGATTATTCATAATATTTTATCGGATTAAATTAGTTAATTCAAATTGCTTAATCGGTAAACGAATTTGCACATGCCGAGAAAATTTTGGTCGTTCTAATGTGTATTTGTATTTGATACATAATTAGATTAGATACACATTTATTAACATATGATGGCATGACACTTTAAAAGTAAATAAATAATTTATCGAATTAATGAATTAGATAATTTATCTTTTACTTTACAAGTGTAACATGCTTATTTGTTGTCTAATATATATTAAAGTAATGTATATTTTTTATTAAGGCAAGTGTTGGCTTTATTACCAAGCATTTTAATATGATTAAAATTAAATCCGAAATGGCCAAAATTTTGCCCACCTTTCACGACACTTTTGGCATTTTTTTTTTGAAAAACAATTGACTTTTCTTTTAAAGAAAATGGGGGCTCATTCACGCCACATTGATGTTTTAGTATAAGAAAATTAAATTTTTTTTGGTGGTGATGTTGAACAAAACCCTAGCTTCTTCATCCTTAAAAATGCCCAATGAAGAAATAAAGAAGAATTCACACACAACAACAAAGTTTGTAGAAATTACACGATTAAAGGTAATCTTTCTGTTTCTATAAGCTTGAAAATTGTTTCTTTATTATTCTTGTGTTATTACAATGGTTGTAGAGATTCTTTTCTTCTTTATTTTTGGGGATTTTTGGATTGGATGATGGATTGGGAAGCTAGTTGCATGTGTAAATATATATTGAATTAGATTAAGGTAATTTAGGTTCAATTTGTTGTTGGACAACTTGGTTACCATTCTAGAGTTGTTGAGCCACTCTAAAATAACCTAGAATTATTCTAGAGTTCTTCATATTTGGTGGGACTTCTTTGGTGTCAGATTAATTTGATTAATCTTGTGATAAAATTGGATTTAAGCATGAAAAATTGGACTGTTTTTGCTCACTGTTTTGACCTCAAAAATATGGAATTTTTTTAATGAAAAAATATGTCTTTTAAACGTAAAGGATGTGTTTTCGGAGTTGGAATAATTTTCAGAAAGTGTTTCGGAGTTGAAATAAGCGAAAACGGCCAAAAACGGCATTACCGGGTGACTTTTGAGCCAACCGGGTGACAGCTGTCCAAACAGTGAGTTCATCATTGTTCGTGCAGCCCATGAACTTCCCTGACACTAGTGCGTAGTTATAATGTAGTTTGTAATTGACATTGGGAAGCACATTATAAGGTGTATATCCTTAAATAAAGTTACTAGTCAAGATTTGCTAACACGGATCGATTAGTAAAATCTGCTGAGACCAATACATGTCGTATATCGTGACTTGGTCCGATGGTTTATCCCAATGAACCATGAGTCTCGGGAGACTCGTATAGACATTTAGGTATTTATTTTATAAACACTGAATGACTCACTAAAGATTTCCTAATATATGGTACACCAACGTCGATAGGAATATTCTCGAGTTGAGCGAGCATAGTGGTCCTTTGACTTGAGATACCACAGTGGGATATATGAGTTATCCTCCACGCTTTGATGGTAGTCACGTTACCGATCTATTTAGATCAGACCTCCACCTGTTCGTTGGGTGTGGATTGATGCTCATGTTATCTAGTGCGTATCAAGAGAGGATTTGTCAGTCCTGTAAACAGGACATATGCATCCTACACGTGTTTACGATCTAGTAAATCCATGGCCATGGTATAACTTCAGAAATCAGTTCCCAGTGTTATTTCGAGATCGTAAATTGAAAATTGACTATATTATACAGAACGAATTTGAAGTTCTTATCTATTTCCCAAGTATAATATGGATAGCCTATTGATGAGTGGTAAATCTATCACTATTTCCCACTCATTTAACCTAATATTTTGTATAGTTTCTTGAGTCTTGTGAATATTTTGATGTGTTTTGTGTTATTTTGTAGATAAATAAAGTTTCAAGACATTCTGGAGGTGATTTGGAGCAAAACAGTGAAAATGGGCAAAAATGGCATTTTAGTAAACTGTCTGCGTCGCGACGCCCAAACCATTGGCGTCGTGACGCCTAACATGCACCGAGTGCTGCTAACGTGCACCGGGTCAACGGGTCAGAATTTGAAAAGTTGACTTTGCTAACGTGCGACGTGCCACGTGTCACCATCACAGCCGATCTGCTAACGTGCGCCTGCCACGTGTCATCATCCTAAGATGCCGACAATCATCATCTACACAAACGTACGCCGTGCCACATGTCATCATCTTAGAAGATCAGCTAAAATGCGCCACCTGCCATGTGTCAAAAATCTATGGTGCCGACAGAATACGCGTGACACGTGCACCTTCTCATTGGACGAAATTATTGGCAAATCACATTCTGTCACGTGTCGGCTTCCCATTGCACCACTTTCAAAGTGTGCCACGTGTCATTTCTTGATTGTTCCGACATCGTACGCGTAGTCAACCTGTGTTGACCGAAGATGCGTCTTGGCTTCGCGATGCGCAACCTCTTGGCGTCGCGACGCCGGTACCAACTTTTGCCTATAAATTCGGCTCCTCTTCACTTCATTTGGTGTGCTTTCCTTGGGAGTTTTTCCCTGTTCTTAAAGGATTGCATCTAGTTTTTGTAAAAAGAATCATATTTAATTTAACCTGTTTTTAAGGATTGCATCTAGTTTTTGTAAAAAGAAATCATATTTAATTTAAGTATTTTAATTTTCAGTAGTAATAATAGTTCTTCTTCTTATTCTATTTTCTTTTATGTTTTGTAGTTAAATTTCTGCTGGGGTAAAAGTGAAGCTTTTTACTTTTATAATTTAGATTAATCTCCCTTACTTATAATATATAAATTATTTAAAACTTGACTTAATAAAGGATACCGCTATATTGGTCGGTTGGTAATTATTTTTAAACTGGTTTTAACCTGACTTAATGAGGATACCGCATGGTTGGTCGGTTGGTATTAATTATTAATTTGACTTAATCATGATACCACCTATATGGCTGGTTGTTAAATATCACACATATTTATATATTATAATAAGGGAGATTTCTAAATTATAAATAGTAAAGGTAGATTAATCTCACTTTAATTATAATATGGAAATTTTGATTTAATAATATGGATAAAAAGTTGATTCCGCCTTAATGACTGGTTTTAATTATGTAACATAATGTGACACCGCCTATATGGCTGGTCTTTAGGTGATAGATAATTACCACCTATATGGCTGGTTTATGGATAAATAATAACACCGCCTTTATGGCTGGTTCAACTTAATTGGATAATACTGGCAATTTCCATATTATAATAATTTGAGATTTCTAAAAGTAGATCCTCTATCCCCAGCAGTTTATTTTATTTTAGGGAAGTGATGAAACACAATATTCAAACACTTTATAATTGATTTTCTTTATTATAGGTAATTCTTTAGTTTGTTTATTGAGTCTTAAGCTTAATGCTTTTTGTTGTCTGATCAACAATAAGATTGATGTGGTAAACTTAAAATGAACTAGACATAGAGATTTTAGGTTTCAGCCTTAGATTCAATAGCTCACGATATTCCTTGAGGATAGCTAACCCTTTAATAGATTTCCTTACAGGATAGACATATACCTGTCGGGCGGGGGTAGCCATAATTGGAACTTGGTCAAAATGAATCCAGGTAATTTGGTTGACATAGGAATATGGTTCAATTGGGTTATACTTGGTATTTGCGTCTGACCATCGGAAGAGGCTTTGGCATGCCATCGTGTTCCAAGTTAACAAATTAATTTATTACACATAAATAAATTTACTAAAATGCCATTTTTGCCAATTTTCACTGTTTTGCTCCAAATCACCTCCAGAATGTCCTGAAACTTTATTTATCTACAAAATAACACAAAATACATAAAAATATTCACAAGACACAAGAAACTATACAAAATATTAGGTTAAATGAGTGGGAAATAGTGATAGATTTACCACTCATCATACCCTAAACCTAAAATTTTGCTAGTCATCGAGCAAAACACAAAATAAAATAACATAATAAAATTTAACTAAGCCATTTTTGTAGGGATCACGGTTGCATTTAGCTTATGCAACAAGCCTTTAAACCCCTAGGTGTCCCTAGTGGACGAGTTTGTAGTCTCGTGAGGGTTTACAGCAATGATACCCACAAATATTTTACAAAAGTAAAAAGAAAGTAAAACTAATGCACACAAAAGCAAAAAGACAAGCGAAAAGAGAATAAAGGAGTTAGTGACTAATAAGGTGAAACTTTTATCCAAGTTACTAGTTGTTTTCTTTCTTTCTAAATTATTGAATAAGTAAATTCTCCGATTATATTTACCATTCTCCATATACACAGCCAATAAAATATTAAACAACTCATTTTTGCCCACAACAGTCATAAATGTAGTTGATAAGAGAGTAATATTTTTGTCCTAAATTTTTATCAGATTTCACACATTGTTGTAGCAATGAAATAATTTTTCTGATTTTTCTAATTTTTTTCTTTGAGTTTTTCTCTATTTTTTATTTATATACAATATCTTTCATCTATGTAGGAGCTTTGGGTCAGTGACTCCCAAACCAGTTGGCTTTAGGGCACCAGGTGTTAAGACACCCCTACAGACTTAATTACTCAGACTTCAGATATACATATTTTTGCAGCATCTTTGATCCATGTAGCGAGCTTTGGGCTAGTGACTCCCAAACCAGTTGGTTTTAGGGCACTAGGTGTAAAACACCCTTACAGACTTAATAACTCGGATCTCAGACTTTTTTTTTTTACTCCATTGCTTTTTGAGATGCTTCCTCCAATTAAACTACAACACTGAATATTACAAACTTTTCAATTATAGTTCATGTTCGTATGTTACTGTGCATGTTGATAATACCTGCCAACTAAGCATATGGAGATTCATTTTAGTCAGTGTTAAGGAGAATTCACAAATTAAATAATTTAAAATGAAATAAAGAAAAACTAACTTGTTTCAAAAATAGGTTTGAGATACTTTTCAGGAGTGGAAACCCCTTACTCAGCTATCTCTTACCAATTTCACCTTTTTAGTCAAAATAAAAACACAAAAACGCAAATATTTTTGTAATTTTTGAAAAAATTTCAATTTTTTTTTGTATTTTTCGAAACATTTTGGACTAAAAATAAAAAATAACACACAAACTAAAAACAAGGTACTGATCAACTAATAAGATTAATTAGATAATACTGGCAATTTCCATATTATAATAATTGGAGATTTCTAAAAGTAGATCCTCTATCCCCAGCAGTTTATTTTATTTTAGGGAAGTGATGAAACACAATATCCACACACTTTATAATTGATTTTCTTTATTATGGGTAATTCTTTAGTTTGTTTATTCAGTCTTAAGCTTAATGCTCTTGTTGTCTGATCACCAATAAGATTGATGTGGTAAACTTAAAATGAACTAGACATAGGGATTTTAGGTTTCAGCCTTAGATTCAATAGCTCACGATCTTCCTTGAGGATAGATAACCCTTTAATAGATTTCCTTACAGGTAGACATATACCTGTCGGACGGGGGTAGCCATAATTGGAACTTGCTCTTAATGAATCCAGGTAATTTGGTTGACATATGAATAAGGTTCAATTGGGTTATACTGGGTATTTGCGTCTGACCATCGGAAGAGGCTTTTGCATATCATCGTGTTCCAAGTTAACAAATTAATTTATTACACATAAATAAGAGAGTCAATTCATCTTTTTAATATTATTGTGTGGAGTCACGACCCTAGATCTTTGAATCTTTTCTATTATTTTCCTTAGTATTTTCTTTTGAGTCAGTTTTTATTTTATTCTGCAAAACCACATTCAACCAACCAAAAGAAATCAATTCCCTTCTTCATTTAATTAGATATTTGTAAATAAATAGATTCAACATTTAATAACAACAGTTGGAATTAAGTCCTCGTGGGATCGATATTTTTATACTATTTGAATGATACGTACGCTTGCGTATACGTGTGTGTTTACGCCGGTCAAGTTTTTGGCGCCGTTGTCGGGGACTTATTTTTCTTGAGTTGTTAATTGAAGCTATCCAATTTACTTGTATCTGATTTTCTTTATTTTTATCTGTAATTTTTATTTCTTTCTTTTGTTTTCCGGTGATTGAAAAATGGAACATTATTGGGAGATTGAAAGATTTTGAGCTTTACTAGAAGAAGATACACCCCAAATCTGGGAGCAACAGTCCGGTTTTCTGAGGCTTGTTGTGCAGCCCAACAACTATCACTGGATTTCAGAATCAAGCAATTCTACATTTTCTCAACAGAACAAAATGGGGAGATGTGTAATATGTGATGGTAACCACCCGAGCGATCAATGTATATACCTTTCAGAGTGGCAGAATTATTGGAATCATTCAAGGTACGAGGAACCATAATATTTTCCATCTTATCCACCATCTACCTACGATCTTTATCAACAATCAGAACCATCAGAGGAAGATCAGTTGATTCACATGCTCAAAGATTGGTTCGAAGAACGGGAAGCTCAATTTGATGCAGAAATTCAGAGTCAAGCGGCGTCTATACAGAGGATGACAAATCAAGTTAGACAATTAACAGATAACCTGAATCACATATCTCACGGAGCAGATTCAAATACTACTGAAGAAGCCTTTCAATATCCTGAGATTCATCATGACATCATAACAGAGGATGAGGCTGAGCAGTATCAAGAATCAGAGGTATCAGTTCAGGAGCCTGAACCAACAAAGTCTCAATTTGATTTTTATTATTCTGACTCTGACGATGATGAAAAAACTAAGCTATTTGTACCAACTACACCAACTATGGAGGATCAAACTTTCAACCCTTAAAATGAAGATCTTGGAGTGTTTTTTACCATGATGTTTGATGAAGATCTACCTGAACCATCCATTCCAGTCATATCAGAGGATGAAGATCTAACGTCAGAAACATCTTTACATCCTAAGGCAGATACTTATGGAGCATGCATTTCGCAGATGACAGATGAAGAGCTGAATGCTGAAATTTTCAAATACATCTGTGAAGAAAATGTGGTACAAGAAACAGAGCAAATGGAGGAGCAATTGTCAGACCAAATTGAAGATCCAGAGCATTCAGAAGAAACATCACTGTTTTGTGGAGTACAATTTAAAGAAATCACCCAAAAGCTTGATATAATGGAACTTCCATTCCAAGTCAAGCACCATACGAGACCTCCTAATTTTCTTTCTTTCTTTCTTTACAGGAACTACTGGAGCAACAAAGATTAAAAAGGTGGCACAAGCACTGAATGGGACAAAACTTTTTTTGACACTTTACCGTTGGAAGAGACCCTTCAAAAGCAACGCTCACGGGATTGTCTTTAATCGGACGTCCAAAACGACGCTGAAACCTCATTGAAAAATAGATTTCAGTCACGTCTGGCTGAAGACAAAAAATTTAGCGCTAGCACGGAGGCAACCCATGCACTTGTTGTAATTTCTATTTTTAAATTTTGTGTATACATGTTGCAGAGTTTTTAATTTTTTGTGTTATTTTTGTAGGGAAAAGCACAAATGGGAAGTATTTTAAGACATAATTCTTTTTAAGCATTTTAAGATAGAAGGAATGGTGTTTGGAAATCACAAAAGAGAGACAATTCATTAGCGATGGCTGAGTAAATAATTAATTCTTGAGACGCATCCTAATGAATTTATACTAAGCGAGTGGCGTATTACGTACACAATTTCGTTGCCTTAATTAATTGCTTTGATTTGATTTTCTGTTGTAATTATCTTTATTTTCATATACAAGATCCAGACTTTTTGACCTTTCACGATTCATTTTGTTGTTTAGCTAACAAGCTTCCTTTGGAAGATACTAGTGCTATTATTACTCACCTGTTTCAGGTACTATAAATTCAGCTCATCATTGCACTTTGGAAGGCATCCTGATTTGAGAAAGAAATACATAAAAAAAATTGAAGCCACTTCAAGAAGAAGAGTTGAAAATATCTGTGTGTTTTGCGGTAGTAGTGTTGGTACTAAACCACAATACGTAGAGGCATCACAGGAATTGGGTCGAGTCTTAGCTGTAAGGAATATGCACTTAATATATGGTGGAGGCAATCTTGGACTAATGGGGATCATTTCAAAGGCTGTACAGGAAGGAGGCAGTCACGTTTTGGGAATCATTCCAAAACCCTTGGCGGAGGCAAATCTTATTGGATCATCAAACGGAGAGGAACTGATCGTGCTATGTATGTCGGAACGACTAGTAGAAATGATTAACCGTGCTGATGCTTTTATCGCTTTGCCAGGTGGCTTGGGAACATTGGAGGAAATTTTTATAGTCCTATCTTTGGCGAACCTGAACATACACCAGAAACCAATTGGGCTGTTTAACGTTGATGGATTTTATGATTTTCTTTGTGTGTTTCTTGATGATGCTCAAAGAAATGGGCTCGTGTCAAAACCTATGAAAGAACTCCTTTATACTGCCAGAACTGCTCCGGATCTAATTGATCAACTCTTAGCCTATAAACCACAAGTTGACCCTATCCTTTCAAAGATAAATTGGTCTGAGGACGATCGTGGTAAGAGGCGTCGGATTAATATTGATCTTAACCTTTAATTTCCTGTAGAATTTCAGCTAACTAGGTATTATCTTCTAAACTCTTTTTCTATTGTTTAAGACATTGGGGACAATGTCTCATTTAGGTTTGGGGGAGGAAATTAGTTGATCAGTACCTTGTTTTTAGTTTGTGTGTTATTTTTATTTTTAGTCCAATTTTTTTCGAAAAATAAAAAAAAATTGAAATTTTTTCAAAAATTACAAAAATATTTTGCGTTTTTGTGTTTTTATTTTCACTAAAAAGGTGAAATTGGTAAGAGATAGTTGAGTAAGGGGTTTCCACTCCTGAGACATATCTCAAACATATTTTTAAAACAAGTTAGTTTTTGTTTATTTCATTTTTTAAATTATTTAATTGTGAATTCTCCTTAACACTGACAAAAATGAATCTTCATATGCTCAGTTGGCAGGTATTATCAACATGCATAGTAACATACGGAAATGGGCTATAATTGAAAAGTTTGTAATATTCAGTGCTCTATTTTAATTGGAGGAAGCATCTCAAAAAGCAATGGAGTAAAAAACAAAGTCTGAGATCCGAGTTATTAAGTCTCTAAGGGTGTTTTAACACCTAGTGCCCTAAAACCAACTGGTTTGGGAGTCACTGGCCCAAAGCTCGCTACATGGATCAAAGATGCTGCAAAAAATATATATATCTGAAGTCTGAGTAATTAAGTCCGTAGGGGTGTCTTAACACCTGGTGCCCTAAAGCCAACTAGTTTGGGAGTCACTGACCCAAAGCTCGCTACATAGATGGAAGATATTGTATATAAATAAAAAATAGAGAAAAAATCAAAGAAAAAATCAGAAAAATCAGAAAAATTATTCCATTGCTACAACAATGTGTGAAATCTGATAAAACTTTTGGACAAAAATATTACTCTCTTATCAACTACACTTATGACTGTTGTGGGCAAAAATGAGTTGTTTAATATTTTGTTGGCTGTGTATATGGAGAATGGTAAATATAATCGGAGAATTTACTTATTCAATAATTTAGAAAGAAAGAAAACAACTAGTAACTTGGAGTAGAAGTTTCACCTATTAGTCACTAACTCCTTTATTCTCTTTTCACTTGTCTTTTTGCTTTTGTGTGCATTAGTTTTACTTTCTTTTTACTTTTATAAAATGTTTGTGGGTATCATTGCTGTAACCCTCACGAGACTACAACTCGTCCACTAGGGACATCTAGGGGTTTAAAGGCTTGTTGCATACGCTAAATGCAATCGTGATCCCTACGAAAATGGCTTAGTTAAATTTTATTTTATTATGTTATTTTATTTTTTGTTTTGCTCGAGGACTAGCAAAATGTTAGGTTTGGGGGTATAATGAATGGTAAATCTATCACTATTTCTCACTCATTTAACCTAATATTTTGTATAGTTTCTTGAGTCTTGTGAATATTTTGATGTGTTTTGTGTTATTTTGTACATAAATAAAGTTTCAGGACATTCTGGAGGTGATTTGGAGCAAAACAGTGAAAATTGGCAAAAAGGGCATTTTAGTAAATTGTCCGCATCGCGACGTACAATTTCCCTTGCCGTCGGACGCCTAACGTGCGCCAAGTGCTGCTAACGTGCATCGAGTCAATGGGTTAGAATTTGAAAAGTTTACTTTACTAACGTGCGCCGCGCCACGTGTCACCATCACAGCCGATCTGTTAACGTGCGCCTGACATGTGTCATAATCCTAAGATGCCGACAATCATCATATACGCTAACGTGCACCGTGACACGTGTCATCATCTCAGAAAATTAGCTAAAATGCACCGCCTGCCACGTGTCAAAAATCTATGGTGCCGACAGAATGCGCGTGACACGTGTCACCTTCTCATTGGACGGAATTATTGGCAAATCACATTATGCCACGTGTTGCCTTCCCATTGCGCCACTTTCAGCCTGTGCCACGTGTCATTTCCTGATTGTGCCGACATCGTACATGTAGTCAACCCGTGTTGACCGAAGACGCGTCTTGGGACGCCGGTACCAACTTTTGCGTATAAATTCGGCTCCTCTTCACTTCATTTGGTGTGCTTTCCTTGGGATTTTTTCCCTGTTTTTAAAGGATTGCATCTAGTTTTTGTAAAAAAAATAATATTTAATTTATGTATTTTTATTTTCAGTAGTAATAATAGTTCTTGTTCTTCTTCTCTTTTCTTTTATGTTTTGTATTTAAATTTCTGCTGGGGTAAAGGTGAAGCTTTTTACTTTTATAATTTAGATTAATCTCCATTAGTTATAATATATAAATTATTTAAAACCTGACTTAATAAAGGATACCGCTATATTGGTCGGTTTGTAATTATTTTTAAACTGGTTTTAACCTGACTTAATCAGGATACCACCTGGTTGGTCGGTTGGTATTTAATTATTAATTTGACTTAATCAGGATACCGCCTATATGGCTGGTTGGTAAATATCACACATATTTATATATTATAATAAGGGATATTTCTAAATTATAAATAGTAAAGGTAGATTAATCTCACTTTAATATAATATAGAAATTGTGATTTAATAATATGGATAAAAAGTTTATTCCGCCTTAATGGCTGGTTTTAATTATGTAACATAATGTGACACCGCCTATATGGCTGGTCTTTAGGTGACAGATAATTACCGCCTATATGGCTGGTTTATGGATAAATAATAATACCGCCTTTATAGCTGGTCAACTTAATTTGATAATATTGGCAATTTCCATATTATAATAATTTGAGATTTCTAAAAGTAGATCCTCTATCCCCAACAGTTTATTTTATTTTAGGTAAGTGATGAAACACAATATCCACACACTTTATAATTGATTTTATTTATTATGGGTAATTCTTTAGTTTGTTTATTCAGTCTTAAGCTTAATGTTTATTGTTGTCTGATCACCAATAGATTTATGTGGTAAATTTAAAATGAACTAGACATAGGGATTTTAGGTTTCAGCCTTAGATTCAATAGCTCACGATCTTCCTTGAGGATAGATAACCCTTTAATAGATTTCCTTACAGATAGACATATACCTATCGGGCGGGGGTAGCCATAATTGGAACTTGGTCTTTATAAATCCAAGTAATTTGGTTGACATAGGAATATAGTTCAATTGGGTTGTACTGGGTATTTGCGTCTGACCATCGGAAGAGGCTTTTGCTTATCATCGTGTTCTAGGTTAACAAATTAATTTATTACACATAAATAAGAGAGTCAATTCATCTTTTTAATAATATTGTGTGGGTCACGACCCTAGATCTTTGAATCTTTCTATTATTTTCCTTAGAATTTTCTTTTGAGTCAGTTTTTATTTTATTCTCCAAAACCACATTCAACCACCAAAAGCAATCAATTCCCTTCTCCCTTTAATTAGATATTTGTAAATAAATAGATTCAACATTTAATAACAACAGTAGGAATTAAGTCATCATGGGATCGATATTTTATACTACTTGAACGATACGTACGCTTGCGTTATACGAGTGTGTTTACGCCGGTCACCATGACGGAGGGATTATACGTATGCAATGACCTCGCCTTTCATAGTTTAGCGAGAATATCAGTGGTCGTCATAATTCATGAGTGGGTGAATTATGGACATGAAATCAGATTTCGTGATGGATAAACCTAAACTTATAGAGTCCCATAATATTAAGTGTACTCGTTGAGCACTTGGGCAACGCATTTTGAATAATACGAATTATTCATAATACTTCATCGGATTAAATAAGTTAATTCAAATCGTTTATCGGTTAAACCATAACACATGTATTAGGGGATTTTGGTCAATCGTAATTATTGTGTATTTGTATTTGATACATAATTTGATTAGATACACATTAATTAAGTGTCAAATGAGATTTTGACACATGCCATAAATATAAGTATTTGTTATTTAATGCAAATAAAAATACATATATAATATTAATAATATTAATTAATTATTTAGACATTTAATTGTTAAATATTTGAATGGTTAAATAATATCTATATTTCATAAATGTTTAATTATTATTGAAACACATGACATGATTTAATTAAGCTAAATGTGTGCAAATTTGATTTGCTACCAAAAAGCTTAATATTAATTAATTGATTAATTTGTTTCAAAATGACCTTATTACCCCTTGAAAGTCGGTCATCACGCTTTTAAAGTAAAAAAAAAAACTCTTCTTCAATCATCCACCATGGCCGAAACTTAGACCTAAAAATAGCTCTCAAATTATCTTTGATGATTCAAGGAGAAAATGAAGGAAAATTCAAGAAAAAGCTTAGGAAATCAAAATATTAAAGGTAATCTTCTACAACCCTAAGCTTGGAAATTAGTTTCTTATTTTCTTAAATTTTTAGAATAGTTCTAGGGTTCCATTGTTTGTTAAAATTGGGGCTTTTGATTTTGGTGGATGGATATGGAAGTGATGATGCACTTGTGAAGTGTTCTGGGTGCTATTATAGTAATATGTATCCAATTTGTTCATTTGATGATATGTTGCCATTATAGAGTGTTATGACCACTCTTTTAATGCCTATAATTGTTCTTGGGTGGTTTATGTGTGGTGACTTTTATTGGTATTTTAATTAATTGGATTAATCTTGAAAAATTGGATTTAAAGCATGAAATTTGGCATTTTCGGTTTTTGGATCAGTTCTGGAAAATATGGGTTTATTTTGATGAATTTGATGTCAAATAAATGTATTGGGTGTGTTTAGGGTGTTGGAACATTTGCCGGAAATTGTTTCGGAGTTGAAATAAGCGAAAATGGCGAAAAACGGCGTTACCGGGTAACTTTTGAGCCAACCGAGTGACAGCTGTCCAAACAGTGAATTTGTCACTGTTTGGGCAGCCCATGATTTGCCCTAACACTATTGGGGCTGACCTGGGCAGTCCCCCAAAGTGTTGGGTGGTCGGTTCGGTAAAAAACGCATTTTCGTCATTTTGCTGAAAATGTTTTTCGTAAAAGTTCTGCGACGTTTCTTTGTTGTTTATATCGTTATTTGATATCGAATAAACATGTTTAGGTGAAATATAAATTATTCATATTGGATATTGAATAATTAATTCGGTAATTTAAAAAGTTTTAAAATTACAATTTCACACGAATCGCGCTTCCACTGCGCCCTTTGCCCAAAATCCAACAAAATTGGTATCAGAGTAGGTTTGATGCTTCATCCATTACATTAGACATGCTTGATATATGATATGTAATCAAATTTTAATATTTGCACATGTATGTAATCTATATATTTCTTGACTTTTTGGTTCTACGCTAACGGAAACGTAACAGAAATTTAATGGTTAAATTGAGTTATGTTTTCTAAGGTAGAATTGAGTTGTTTAGAAAATATTTAGATTAAAATTATTCATTTGATGTGGAGCAATGCTTCCTTGAGGAAAATCCCTGCTTAAAATAAGGCTGTAAAGTAACGTGTATTGGATGCATGTTTCTTGGTCCGTCTTGTCAATACGGTTATGGGTAACTTTCTATGGCTGCATCCGAGATCGTGCCAAAGCAGTGAGAGTGTAGTTGATAGAATTTTATCCATGCTGGTTGTATATTGATACTAGACAAATTCAAGTGAAAGTGGAAATCCTGAACGTGCCAAAGCTGTTAGGACTATATCGGTAGCTTGAGTTTATCATTGGCAAGTAAAGCCTTGATACACCTTCTTATGAACATGAAAAAGCTGTCATAATGAGAAACGGTCAGGACTAAAATCAGGAGTCACTGGTGAGTGATTGACAATGAGTTATCTACCTAATGAATATGTTAGACATTATGACCCATAGCGTCACTGTTTTGCAAATGATATTGTATTATTGTACAAAATCAACTATGTGATAATGAAATTGCCTTTTGTCGTTTTGTAAAATTATTTACTTTAATATATTAATGGCAAAATTCTATATGATTAGTTCCGTATTGAGATGATATGAGACAGTATCAATACAAAAAGGTTTAATCATTAAATATCCCTAGTCGGAGTAGTATTATCGAGATCGGACATCGATAATGCGGAATAGACTAGTATTGCACTTGTGCACGTTGTGATGGCACAACGGCATAGTTCTCATATATTTAAGTATTGGATACTTATGCAAGTTCGATAGGAGGTTGTGTTTTACCGATGGTACGGAAAACAGCTTCGCTCTGGATAGACCCGCGAATCCCATTGGTAGTAGTCTACGTGTCTATGGGAGGCCGCATCAAGGTAGGTGTATATGGTCTTAACCTGAGACTTGCATCGCTAGTACTTGCGACAATCGATAAACTTTGGTTTTGGTGGTTCCGGGCTTTAACCGGTTCTGTGTCACCTCTTCTGGGTTTATCGAGAATCGTAGTGTACTGGATGTGATGTCAAGATGGAAGTATCACTTCAGACATATGGAGATGATGATCACGCTGGATACAGAACTAGTACTCTATAAAAGGTTGCAACTGTCGGGACAATATGACCAGGTCAGGATTGTCCGATTTAAAGAGACTAGTTGTTTGATATCCGATATATGTTTCGTACGGGGCAGACACATTTCCAGCCCCAGGCCTAACATGTGATCGTCCGATACTGGATCGATGTACGCGATACTACGGTATACTACGCTTGATAAAGATCTAATATTCCAGTAAGAATATTTCTGGAGAATTGGGTAGGCATGGCGCTTTGGTATAAGCCAACCTTGTCTTGTAAATCAGTAAAAACGTAGTACGAGGTACGTACGTGTTTGGATTATCCAACGACCGTATTTACTGCCAACATATCTGGAGATCTCTTGGGTCGCTTCCTGAAGATTCACCTATGATGTTTGATTCGAACTTTATTAATCTTGGATTAATTACGGAGAAACTTTATCTTGGATAAAATGCCTTATTAGGAGAGAGATAAACGATTAATTTGGAATTAATCGATAAAATAATATATTCGATATATTATTAAACGAAATTAGATTTCGACGCGAATTTAAAATCGGATTTTAATTCGGGGCAAACGAATTAATTTAGAATTAATTCGTTAGCGATCTGAATAGTAATTTCGCTAGGCGAATTATTTAATTCTCGTGCGACGGAAATGCGTTAATTCGAAATTAGCGAACCGAGCCCGAAAGTGTTTGCGAACACATTCGTATTTTGGAAACGAGTAGGATCCACAAATCACATCACGAAGTCTCATTACTTGACACGAATAGATGATGGATGTATCTAGTCACCTTTATGGGATGATACATTGTCTCTATTCTCAATGTAATAAGATGATGCCATTTAATGAATTTTTTGGAGGGAAAACCTTTCACGGTTTTTGAAGGGTTTTTTATTAAAAAATTCATTTTGGTAAATCATATCTCATCATTGCTTTTCTATTTCTTTCTCACGGTTTTTTTGAATAAATAAAAGAGAAATAAAAAATTGAAAAGGCACACTTCCTCTCCTTCTTCTGCTCACGCCGTGAGCTTCTTCCATGGCAAAAAAATTGTTTTTTCATTTCTCCATTTTGCTAGCACAATAAGGGATCAAAGGAGGTGATAGGGAAACATCTTTGGAGCTTGGAGTACTAGAAGATTGGAAGCTTCTTACACTGTTGTTCCTCGCCGAAAACAGCTCCAAGACTTGAAGCTTTCTCATTCTTGTTCTTGGCCGAAAAACATCCACCTGAAGACTCAAGGATTTTCTTCATTATATTCGTCACAAAGCTTTTAAGTATGATTCCGCCATGCTTCAAGCTTTGCATGTATGATATTCGTATTTCTATGGCTTATTCTTTCTTTGGGACTAATTATAGAAACCTACAATGGTATCATGGAGCCATGTTTAAGCATGAAACACATTAGGGTTCATTTGGGGAAAATGATTGAAGCATGTTCTTATGAAATTTGTTGCTAAAGTATGCTTATATGTATGATATAGATATAATACATGATCAATTTTGAGAAAAATGCATTGGATGATTTTTCCCCAAAATGGTTGTCTTGGCCGAATGTGGAGGTGCTTCCACTGGTTTGTAATTTTCATGCACACAAGTTTATTAGATGACTTAAGCATGATTATATGTATGATATATGATGTAATACATAATCAATTTTGAGAAAAATGCATTGGATGATTTTTCCCAAAATGGTGCTTGGTTGGCCGAATGAGGAGGTCATTCCACTGGATTGAGATTTTTCATGCACAAGTCATTAGATGATTGAGTATGATTATATGTATGTTATATGATGTTATACATGATCAATTTTGAGAAAAATGCATGGATGATTTTTTCCCCAAAAATTGTTTCTTGACCGAAAATGGAGGTCCTTGTAATGGATTATATTTTTCTGTTTATAAGTTCATTAGATGACTTAAAAATGTTATACGGGATTTAGATTAGTGATTCAATTGGATTGAAAAACAAATCGAACCGC
Organism: Zanthoxylum bungeanum; assembly: GCA_019454045.1. NCBI lineage: Eukaryota > Viridiplantae > Streptophyta > Magnoliopsida > Sapindales > Rutaceae > Zanthoxylum > Zanthoxylum bungeanum. Next base: position 27,578 of record SKCR01055138.1, on the reverse strand, counting down.
AAAAATCCCTCTTGGCCGAATGCAACAAGACATGTTAAAGGACTTGATTTTTTGTTCAAATAAATGTTGGACATGTGTTTTGAACAAGTGATGATTAATAAATTAAATTGATGTTTTTTGAAATATTTGGTTTAATGAATTAATCATGGATTTACACTTTAATTAATGAATTTTAAAATTTGGAATATTAAAATTTAATTAATGGGCTTAAATTTGTATAATTGGGCTTGAATTAGTAATTTGGGCATAATGGGCTTGGTTGGGCCAAGTAGATTTGAGCCAAAAGGATTGGATCCAATTTTGGGCTTAAATCACTCCATTAAGTCCAAATAATATAAAATGGGCTTTAATGTTTAATTGGGGGGCCTTATGGCTTGAAATTGATTTTATGGCACTTGAGGGTGATTCCTTATTTGGGCTTGGTAATTGGGTTTGACCCACATTGACCAAAACCCAAGCCTTAATAAATCAATTGAAAGCCCATCGGACTTTAATTAAACAAACATTGGATGTTAGTTGGGCTTGGAGACCCAATTAGATTAGATTTAGAATCTAAATCAATAAAGCACATTAAAAGTGTAAATATTTAATTTGGAATTAAATAAATTGAATTAGTATTGAACACGACTTAATTGGATTTAACGGTAGTTCGATATAATTCGTGAATTCGTACTTATGTACTTATTCTCAAACGAGTTGGACTCGCGCAAAATCAAACCATTGTTTGAACATTGGATGATCACTTAAATAAAGACTAATTAATTGGATTTGATTGGTGTATAGCATGTCTTGATTGAATATATATGTATGTGATGAATGAATAGTGTATATCGGATATATATTAGAAGGGAAAGGGTAATTTTAGAAATTATTGTAAATTTAGAATTTATAAATTGGACCTGCGGTCCAGCCTTATCTCTTTTATCTCTTTGTATTCGCTTCTCACCTAATTCCCCTCAATGTAAATGAGGTTTCTCTTATTGTATTATGTAATTGGGTAGAAGTAGAATAATGCTAGCGGGGAGAGGAATGGAGTGATTTGTTCTAGGAACAAGTTGTTTTTATAGATCCATCCGCATATCACTATTATTTACTTTGCGCACTTTATGATGTTTTAGAAGCATGCTTAAGGGTGTATGATGATGAGACCTAACAAAGATAATAAATTGGTTGCCAATTACGCAAAAATCCCTCAATTTATATTAAGCGATTATCCTTCCATCGAATGATTCTTGTTCAAGATCCAAAATTGGCATTTAGTTTGTTGGCCAAAGTCAAGACCTTTGTCAATTGAGGATGTACTTGAATCATGAGAGTTTTGTTCCACATCGGTGTCTTGTCCAAGTTGTGATTTGTGGGCCAAAGTCAAGATCACTTCTTGTCCAACGACATTGATTACGAAACTTTCCTTGTCAATGGGTCCCGCTTAACCGGAATCATTAGGTTTGTTGTGGCCAAAGCCAAGCCTAGATGATTCGGAGGATATGGTTAGGAAAATGTATTAGATACATTGGCATAAGTAAATATACATGTGTTTTGGACTTGGATGTCCACCTAACCGGATCTAGGAATTGGATTGATCCAATTGATCTTTTAGATCTACCTAGTTAAATAGCATACAATTGTTTGGCCAAAGTCAAGATTGTGTGTTATTAACGGGATCCTAGCCCACAAGGAAATAGGATTTCCCGAGTTCTCAACAGAGGGTTAGAGACTTGATAAAAATAGTGGGAGGCTAGTATTGAATTTGCAATTTCGTTCAGATACTTAGCCTTACGCGTCTTTCAATTTTATTATTTCGTCTATTATTAAAATTAGTTGGACTAATCATTTGTTATTTTTTCTTGTAACAGTTACTGTACACTTTTATCGTTAACTAGATAGTTGGACTATCGTAGTTTGAGATGGCAGCAAGGTAAATGTCCGAGACATCATCATGGGTGACAATGTCTTTAAGGGCCAACAATTCGCTGATTGGGAAATGAACCTGAGGATAGTCCTTGGGGCTGAGAGGATGCTGTACACTATACAGACACCTCCCCGCCTAAGCCCACTGACCCACTTGAGCTGGAGTTATGGAACACAGCAATGATTGTGACACTGCTCAGGCAATTATGTTAGCTTCGATGACTCACGCACTTTCGTCGCCAGAATAAGGACTTGGATCCTTATAACATGTTGGCTAGACTGAGAGATCTCCACCGCACCACCCACAAAACAGAGATGGAGAGATACGAGTTGGTGAAGAAACTCTTCCGCGCCCGAATGACTGAAGGCGCATCAGTTGAGGCCCACGGGACTCAAAGGATCGCCGATATGGATGAGTTGGCCAATATGGGAATAGTCTTGGAGGAGAGCTGACGTGGAGATTTGATCTTACAGTCACTTCCTGATTCTTGGAAACAAATCATATCACTATAAGTTGATGGACACGGATGACTCTCCTTGGAGAGCGTATCCATCTTGAAGGAGTTTGAAAAAAGAACTCCAAAAAGAGGCAAGCGCGAGGCATACGATGCATCGACCTCTCAGAGGCCAAGGGCTGGGCCCAAGGCAACTTGAGGGGTAGGAAGAAGAAACATAAGAAAAGGGTAAAGGAAGTCACAAAAGCTTCTGGGAAAGCTGTTGGACAATTATGACCCATAGCGTCACTATTTGTACAGATCATGGTGTTGTTGTACAAATTAACTATGTGACAAAGGAGATTGCTATCTTATCATTTGTGATTAGATCACCTTAGATATATAAATGATAGGAGGTCCCGATGATTAGTTCCTGGATTGAGAATGATATGAGACAGTATCAGTCCACAAAGGATTAATCATTAAATATCCCTAGTCAGAGTATTATCGAGATTGGACATCGGTAATGCGTAAAAGACTAGTATTGCACTTGTGCACGTTGTGAGGGCATAACGGGCATAGTTCTCATATATTTAAGTATTGGATACTTATGCAAGTGTAGTAGGAGGTTGTGTTTTCACCCGATGTACGGGAAACAGCTTCGCTCTGGATAGACCCCTCGGAATCCCATTGGTAGTATGACTATGTGTCTATGGGAGTCCGAAATCAGGGTAGGTGTATTTGGTCTTAACCTGAGACTTGCACCGCTAATCTAATCTTACGACAATCAATATACTTTGGTTTAGGTCGTCCAGGGCTTTAACCGGTTCTGTGTACGCCAATACTGGGTATATTGAGAATCGTAGAGTATTGGGTGTGATGTCAAGACGGAAGTATCACTCCAGTCATAGTGGAGATGATGTCACGTAGGATACGGTATTAGTGCTCTTAAGTGCTGCGGGGCCATCGGGATATTATGACTAGGTCATGTATATCCGATTATAGAGACTAGTTACCAGACATCCGACATGTGCTTCGTACGGGGCAGACACGACTCCAGCCCCAGGCCTAGCACGTGACCATCCGATACTAGATCGATATGCACTATACGATGTATACTACGCCTGATACAGATCAATATATTCCTGTAAGGATATTTCCGGAGAATTGGGTAGGCATGGCGCTTTGCTAGAAGCCAACCTTGTCTTGTGAATCGGTAAAACGTAGTACTTGGTACGTACGTGTTCGGATAGTCCGATAACCGAATTTACTGCCAACATATCCGGAGATCTCATGGGTCGCTTCCCAATGATACACCGATGACGTATGACTCGCACTTTAATTAATCTGGGATTAATTAGAAGAGAGAGAAAATTAATCTGGGATTAATTGCGGAGATATTTTATCTAGGATAAAATATCAATTTAAAGAGAGAGAACGATTAATCTGGAATTAATCGATAAATAATATATTCGATATATTATTAAACGAAATTGGATTTCGATTAGGAATAAAATTAGATTTTAATCGGGCACTTGAATTAATTTAGAATTAATTCTCGAGCGACGTGATTAGTAAATTGGATTTATTAACGAGGCATCGAGAAAATCGTTAATTTAGAATTATCGAAACCGAGCTCGGAATGTGTTTGCGAAGTTACGTCGATTTTAATCACGTGCCGCAAGTCGCATCGCAATCACATCGCAAGTCATAAAAGTCAAATCACTTTTTGGAAAAGAACTTTGACTCTTTGACTTTGACCTTAAAATTTGGAGGGAAATTTTTGGGGAAAAGAATTTTTAACTTTTTGGAAAAGTGAAAGCCTTTTCCTTTTCACCTTTTACCAAGGGTAAAAGAATTAATAAAGTAATTACATTTTTTTAATGTTTTTAAAAGGCATAAAAATAAATGGTAAATGCTTTAGTATTTTTGGAAAATATATAAGTGAAGTGTTGGGCACTTTTCCTTAACCTAATCAAAAAATCTCTTCTCTTTCTTCTCCTAGCTCACGCCCAAGGCAGTGCACTGCACTGTTTTGGGCTGAATGATGATGGTTTTTGAAGTTTTTGTGGCAAAATCCAAGTGCTAGCACACCTAGAGGCATACGAAGGTGTTAGGGAACCCACCCACGAGCCGGGAATCGTTTGACGAAATTCGAGGCTCAAATTCATGGACCAAAACTGAAAACAGTGAGCAGTGGACTGCACTGCATTGGCGCCACTTTGAAGAGAAAATCATTTTGTTTGTCTTCAAATCGTCTCAACCGATCAATGTAGTATTCCGCAACTTCTTTGATATGTATTTCACACACATCTTCATGCTTGTTTGATGATCTTGGGACCTAGAATAAAACCAACAATGGCATCAAGAGCCTAGGTTCAAGCATGAAATTTTTAGGGCTTAAAATTGGGTATTTTGTATTTGAGCATGATTTGAATAAATTGGATGTTTTGAGTATGCTTAATACATGTTGTATTGAAGATTGATTGGATCAATTTCAAGAAATTATGTTTGGAACAAATTTCCCCTAAAATTTATGTGTTGGCCGAATACATAGGCATTTTATAATCTTGGAATTTTTTGATTTTGATTCATTGGATGAGTTGTAATCATGTTGATGATGTTAATTTAAGATTGAATTGGATTTAATTTTGAATTGAACAAAATCCCCAAAATTCTTATGATGGCCGAATATAATATGCCCTTTAATGTCTTGGTATTTTTGATTTTTGAACATTGGATGTGTTGAAATCATTCGGGAAATTAATTCGATGTCGATTGTGTAATTAATTGGATTGAATTCAAATCGGACAAAATTATCCCCTTGGCCGAGACTGAAGCATGTGTAAAAGGGTTTGATTTTTCATTAATGTGTTGGACATGTGATGATGATGAAAAGCATGATTAATTGGACTAATTTGATGTTTTGGAAATATTGATTTGGGTGATTAATCATGATATACACTTTAGGTAATTAAATTGGAAATTTGGAATTTGGTAATTTAATTATTTGGGCCTTAAAATTTGATTTGGGCTTTTAAAGTTGTAAATGGGCTTATTGGGCTTTGTTGTACAAAGTTGGGTTTAGGCAAATTGGATTGGATCCAATTGGGCCCAAAACCACTTCCTTAAAGCCCAAATGACTTATAAACCTTTAAAGTTTAATTGGGCCTAATGGGCCAAAATTGATTTCTTGGCTTATGGGGTTACTCCTTGATTGGGCTTTGGTTGCCAAAGCCCATGCCTTAAAGAAATTAATTTAAAGCCCATTGGACTTGAATTAAATTGACGTTGGACGTTAATCGGGCTTTGAGACCCGTAACGATTAAATTTGGAATTTAAGTCGTAAAAGGTTTATTAATAAAGTGTAATATTTAATTTGGAATTAAATAAGTGAATTAGTATTAAATACATATTAAATTGGATTTAATGTTGTAGTTAATTTAATTCGAGAATTCGTACTTTGAGTACTTATTCGCAAAAACGAGTTTGACTCGCGCAAAATCAAATCGTTGTTTGAACATTGGATGATCACTAATTATCAGATTAATTAATATGATTAGATTGATTGATAACATGCTTGTGTGAATACATGGTTGTGATGAATGAATAATGTATATCGGATGGATATTAGTCGGGTGGGGGCAATTTTGGAAATTGTTGTAATAAATTCGATTTATAAATTGGACCTGCGTGTCCAGCCTTATCACCTCTATTCTCTTTGTATTCTCTTCTCACCTATTCCCTCAATGTAAATGAGGTTTCTTTAGAAGTGTAGTTTAACGGGTAGAAGTAATACAAGTGCTAGTTTGAGAGAGAAAGGGAGAGATTTGATCTAGGATCAATGTGTTAAGTATCCATCCGCATATCATTATTATTTATTTCATATGCGCTTTATTATGTGTTTAGAATGCATGTTTAAGGGTGTATGATGATGAGACCTAAACAAAGATAATAAATTGGTAGCCAATTTGCACGCGAAAAAACCCTCATCAAATATCATGCGTTTTTCCTTCCATTGAGTGATTCTTACTCAAGATCCGAACTGGCATTGGGTTGTTGGCCAAAGTCAAGCCCTTTGTCCGTCGAAGATGTGTTTGAATCACGAGAGTTTTGTTCTATATTGGTGTCTTGTCCAAGTTGTGGTTTGTTGGCCAAAGTCAAGACCACTTCTTGTCCATCGACATTGATTACGAAGCTTTCCATGGTCAATGGGTCGCGCTTGACTGGGATCATTAGGTTTGTTGTGCCAAAGCCAAGGCTTAGTTGATTCAGAGGAAAAGGGTTAGGTAATACATTGGATGTATTGGCATATATAAGATATATGTTTTGGACTTGGATGTCTCCCTACCGGATCTAGGAATTGGATGAGATCCAATTGATCTTTGAGATCTACCTAGTTAATTATCATACAATTTGTTGGCCAAAGTCAAGATTGTGTGTTATTTAACGGGATCCTAGCCCACTAGGAAACACGGTTTCCCGAGTACTCGACAGAGGGTTAGAGGCTCGCCGAAAAATAGTGGGAGGCAAGAATTGAATTTGCAATATTCGTTTAATTACTTGCCATACGCGCTCATTCAAATTATTCGTCATATAAATTAAATGTTAGTTGGACTAATATTTAAATTGTTGTTTTAATAAGCAGTTGGACTGTATTATAGTTGATTATATAATTGGATTATAGTAATCAATATATTTGAATTAATTAATTTACAGTTGATTTTATAATTGGATTATAGTAATCAATGTAATTGAGGTTAATTGATTTAAATTATATTTGATTGTATAGTTGGACTATAATAATCAATATAATACATAGTACCACAAATCGTTGATTAAATAGTTGGACTATTAGAATCAAGATAAATGAAAGATTAGTGTTTAAAACATAATCCTAGGTGAAAATGTATTTAAACGACTATATTTTAAATTGGGAATAATTTCAGGATGGTCCTGGAAATAAATAATAAGTTACTTTATTTGATAAAATAACCTATTATGCCTAAGCCAGGAATTAAGCAAATAGTAGAGCATAATCTTTGGAAGATTTATGTGATGATAACTTAAGTGCTTAATTCGATATACTTGTCATAAATCTATGATTAGATTTAAGAAGTATTAAAATTACAATAAATAACTCTTGGAGGGTTAAAGACTAATCTCGAGGAGATAAAGTCAAACTTTGCAATTAGGTAAGTGGCGCAAGGCGTACTATATTCTAGAAACCCAAGGCTTGGCCAAAGGCTTCTGAAATATTTGAAAGGGCAAAGGCAAAATCATTATGATCTTCTGGGAAGATAAATGACATATCCTAAAGTGACTGCCGTTTGGATATGGCAGACATGAAGGAATTAAAGAAAGGGCAAGGCTCTGACTTTAAGAATGTTTGTCAATATTATGTCTATTACTAGTATTAAAATTGGATTTTAAAATACTTAGTATGGTACATAAATTATATGGATTGATGTTCAGAATCTGCTGTGAGCAGGATACTGACTTCAAGCTGAGATTAATCTGCGAATCGGAAACAGGATGAAAGTCGCTGTTTCGACCGTAGAACCCTAAGTTTAGGAACTACCTTTTGGGTATGTACTTAAATTAGGAACTGTTATAATGTAACTAGTTTGACTAGAAACATTATCTTTATATCAGTGTTTAATCCGTTGCGGATAGACCTTTATATTCTAGAACACTAAAGTGTTTCATTATATAAAGAATGATATTAAGATAAACACATTAGATGTGAGTAACAGAATTTATATTTTGAATATAAATAAAATCTCAAACATATAAAATGACAAATATATAGCTCAAACTGATTTGATCAGTAGAGACTTATTTGTGGCATTGTTGTCTGGGACACAATTAAACAAGACTCGTATATCCACGCTTTTGAAGAGTGGGTACTAGGACTGATTTGACTATTCAAATAAAGTCTACGAATCTAGTTTACTAGGTAAAGTACCTGAAACGCTATTTACTTGGTAATAGTGATAGTGCCACCGATCTGTTAGCCCTATTCATAGTGAAGTAAGTGGGCCCATATCTAGCAATGCTAGATGTGAATATGAATATTTCGTGACCTTAACGGATGTGGCATCACGTTATGGTTATGTGTTTCTTTTGAAGAACACAAATCGATAACTTTTAGAGTTTCGACACAAAGTAGACAAACAGATCGTCTAAAGTATTAAACCATCGCGGTAAGACCGTAATGGAAAATACTTAAGCAGTAAGTTTCAAACATACGTGAAAGAGTATAGTATTCTTTCAATGAGGACTCCTCCTAGGACACGTCAGTTTGACGGTGTGTCCGTACGGAGAAACCGAATTTTGTTGGACATGATAAGGTTAATCATGAGTCGCTCTGAGCTACCATTTCCTTCAACGGATATGCATTAACAGTGCAATACTTATTTAGAATAAGGTTCCATATAAATCTGTTTGACAGATATCATATTAGATATGAACGGGAAAGAAACCGGGTTTCTCATTCCTGATGATTTGGGTATGCTAGGCATATGTTTGGATGATACCAAACTAAAACCCAAATAGGATAAGTGCCAATTATAGGTTATCCTAGGGGAAACCATAAGTATAGTACTTATGCATCTCACGAGAGAACAATGTTATTGTTGCTCACCATGCGGTTTTCCTAAAGGAATACCGATATGCAGTGGTAAGTGGGAGGATGGTATAACTCGATGAAAATCGAGTAATACTGTTCAAGGCACGAAGTCCTTAATGGAACACAGATAGTTCATCAAGGATGAAACTATACATTAATCTTCGAATACACAAGAACCGCGTAGATCGGAGAGAATCAGAAAACAACCTGGGGTATGGGTTTCTGATCTCACCTCATAAAGATGTCAATCTTAGTAAGGTAGACCAACCGACTACGTTTGAGGAAGTGATACAAGGTATCGACTCCCTTTTATGGCAAAGTGCCATGAGTCCGAATGGATTCCATGTATACCAACTATGTTTAGACACTAGTTGATGTACCGTAAGGCATTGTGCCTATTGGTACTAAGTCTTCAAGGAAGACATACATGGATGGCAACATACCAACGTACAAAGCTAGGCTTTTAGCGAAAAGGTATCGTTATCAACATTGTGTTGATTACGGTTCAACCTTTTACCTGTTGCCACGGTAAATCCATTTGGATAATGCTTGCTGAAATTGTACATTTATGAAATGTGTCAGTTAAAGATCAAAATCGCTTTCCTTAAACGGAAACCTTTTGGAGGATGTTTATAACATCCTGACGATTTTGTTGTACCTAAACCAGCAAACTAGGTTTGCGGGTTGTTCGATCCATGTTTGGGTTGAAGCAAGCATAATGTTCTTGGAGCTGACGTTTTGATGTAATCATAATGGTTTATGATTTAATTCAAAACGAAAATAATTCTTGTGTATATAGGGAGGTTAGTGGGAGCGCACTGACAATGAATGTCCTGTATAAAATAATGATAATATATGTCATTTCTTGGAAATGATATTCCCATAAACAATCGGCGAAAGCTTGGCTTTCGAAATAATTCTCCGTAGAATTCTTAGGAGTAACAACCTTTATTCTAGGAATAAAGATCTATTGGGATAGATTTAAAGTTGTTAACACTCTCTGAGAAATTGTACATTTAAAATGTACGTGACCTGGTGTCTCATACGCTTTGAGCGTATGGAGACACAATCAGACCAATCCGAGTGATAGTCACTGGATTGAAGTTAAGAACATCCGTTAGTATCTCAGAGAACTAAGGATGCTGTCTTAGTCTATGGAGAAGGAGAACTTGAAGTGACTGGGATCACTGTAGCAAGTTTCAAACCGATAAGACGACTATAAGTCGCAAACGGTACTAAAGTTTGAATACCGGAACAGTGAGCTGGAAATCTTCCAAGCAAGATACTGTTACCATATAAACAACAAACGGATTATTGCTGCAGCTGAGGCAGCAATAGAAGCCATTTGGGTCGATAATAAATCTAATTAGATTAGATATAGTTCTGTTAGCGGCTGAGCTAGGCGTCAGCACAGGCTAAAGAATTAATGGTCTCATCAACGATCCAGACATATACTTCGATATTCATCTGATTCGTTCGGATCATACATCGTGGTGATGTGATGATCGTATAAATCACGTCAGACGATAATCATGTAAATCCATTGACGAAAAACCTTTTCTCAGTAATTTGAGTGAACCGTACATAGTTCGGGTGTTAGGAACTCGAGTGACTGGCTATAGGCCAAGTTGGAGATTGTTGGACAATTATGACCCATAGCGTCACTATTTGTACAGATCATGGTGTTGTTGTACAAATTAACTATGTGACAAAGGAGATTGCTATCTTATCATTTGTGATTAGATCACCTTAGATATATAAATGATAGGAGGTCCCGATGATTAGTTCCTGGATTGAGAATGATATGAGACAGTATCAGTCCACAAAGGATTAATCATTAAATTTCCCTAGTCAGAGTATTATCGAGATTGGACATCGGTAATGCGTAAAAGACTAGTATTGCACTTGTGCACGTTGTGAGGGCATAACGGCATAGTTCTCATATATTTTAAGTATTGGATACTTATGCAAGTGTAGTAGGAGGTTGTGTTTCACCGATAGTACGGGAAACAGCTTCGCTCTGGATAGACCCCCTCGGAATCCCATTGGTAGTATGACTATGTGTCTATGGGAGTCCGAAATCAGGGTAGGTGTATTTGGTCTTAACCTGAGACTTGCACCGCTAATACTTACGACAATCAATATACTTTGGTTTGAGGTCGTCCAGGGCTTTAACCGGTTCTGTGTACGCCAATACTGGGTATATTGAGAATCGTAGAGTATTGGGTGTGATGTCAAGACGGAAGTATCACTCCAGTCATAGTGGAGATGATGTCACGTAGGATACGGTATTAGTGCTCTTAAGTGCTGCGCGGCCATCGGGATATTATGACTAGGTCATGTATATCCGATTATAGAGACTAGTTACCAGACATCCGACATGTGCTTCGTACGGGGCAGACACGACTCCAGCCCCAGGCCTAGCACGTGACCATCCGATACTAGATCGATATGCACTATACGATGTATACTACGCCTGATACAGATCAATATATTCCTGTAAGGATATTTCCGGAGAATTGGGTAGGCATGGCGCTTTGCTAGAAGCCAACCTTGTCTTGTGAATCGGTAAAACGTAGTACTTGGTACGTACGTGTTTGGATAGTCCGATAACCGAATTTACTGCCAACATATCCGGAGATCTCATGGGTCGCTTCCCAATGATACACCGATGACGTATGACTCGCACTTTAATTAATCTGGGATTAATTAGAAGAGAGAGAAAATTAATCTGGGATTAATTGCGGAGATATTTTATCTAGGATAAAATATCAATTTAAAGAGAGAGAACGATTAATCTGGAATTAATCGATAAATAATATATTCGATATATTATTAAACGAAATTGGATTTCGATTAGGAATTAAAATTAGATTTTAATTCGGGCACTTGAATTAATTTAGAATTAATTCTCGAGCGACGTGATTAGTAAATGGATTTATTAACGAGGCATCGAGAAAATCGTTATTTAGATTTCGAAACCGAGCTCGGAATGTGTTTGCGAAGTTACGTCGATTTTGAATCACGTGCCGCAAGTCGCATCGCAAATCACATCGCAAGTCATAAAAAGTCAAATCACTTTTTGGAAAGTAACTTTGACTCTTTGACTTTGACCTTTAAGATTTGGAGGAAATTTGGGGGGAAAAGAATTTTAACTTTTTGGAAAAGTGAAAGCCTTTTCCTTTTCACCTTTTACCAAGGGTAAAGAATTAAATAAAGTAATTACATTTGTTTTATTTTTTTTAAAAGGCATAAAAATAAATGGTAAATGCTTTAGTATTTTTGGAAAATTATAAGTGAGTGTTGGGCACTTTTTCCCTTAACCTAATCACAAAATCTCTCTCTTTCTTACAACCAGCTCACGCCCAAAGCAGTGCACTGCACTGTTTTTGGGCGTGAATGATGATGGGTCTTGGGCAAGTTTTGTGGCCAAATTGCCAAGTGCTAGCACACCGAGAGTTATACAAGGTGTTAGGGAAAAACTCACCCACGAGCCGGGAATCGTTGACGCAAATTCGAGGCTCAAATTCATGGACCAAATTGAAAACAGTGAGCAGTGGACTGCACTGCTATTGGCGCCACTTTGAAGGAGAAAATCATTTTCTTTGTCTTCAAATCGTCTCAACGATCAATGTAAGTATTTCAGCAACTCTTTGATATGTATTTCACACATATTCATGCCTTGTTTGATGATAGTGGGACCTAGAATAAAACCAACAAAGCCAAGGAACAAATCTTAAGATGTCTGCCTCAATGCGGCAAGAAGAGGTCACTGGAAACATGACTGCCGAAGGGCAAGGGACACAGGGAGGATATCAAGGCAGGCAAAGGCACTAGCCTCTGGTAGTTTGTATTGAGATAAATATGACTACTTCTAGTTTTAAAAAATTGTGATTTTTGATTATGGTTGTACTGCTCATATATGTACTGATTTACAGGATCTGCAGAATAGCAGGATGCTGGCATCAGGGGAGGTTGATCTACGAGTCGGAAACGGAACTCCAGTTGCCGTTTTGGCTGTAGGGACTTTTGTTTTAGAATTGCCCTCGGGGCATTTACTTAAACTTTTGAACTGTTATTATATACCTAGTTTGACTAGGAACATCATATCTGTATCTTTGTTAACCCAGCATTGGTGTACACTTTTGTATTTAGAAACACTGGGTGTTATTTATATAAAAATGATGCAGAAATTTGCACTGCTGTTGCAAATAATGGCCTTTATATTTTGAATATAAATGAATCTCCTAAACATAAAATAACAAACAAAAGGCTCAAAAAGAGTAATCTAAAAGATGAAGCTTACATGTGGCATTGTCGTCTAGGACACATTAACAAGACTCGCATATCCACACTTTCGAAGAGTGGGTACTTGGACGGATTTGATCTTAATTCATATGATGTCTGCGAATCTTGTCTTTTAGGCAAAATGCCTAAATCACCTTTAGTGGTAAAGATGAACGTGCCACAGAACTGTTAGCCCTCGTTCATAGCGACGTATGTGGGCCCATGTCTAGCCAGGCTAGAGGTGGATATCATTACTTCGTAACCTTTACGGATGATGCATCTCGTTATGGTTATGTGTATCTAATGAGACACAAGTCGGAAACTTTTGAGAAATTCAAAGAGTTTCGACACGAAGTAGAAAAACAAACAGGAAAGAGTATTAAGACATTGCGGTCGGACCGTGGTGGCGAATACTTAAGTTATGAGTTTCAAGATTACTTGAAAGAAAATGGTATTCTTTCACAGTGGACTCCTCCTGGAACACCGCAATTAAACGGTGTATCTGAACGGAGAAACCGTACCTTGTTAGACATGGTAAGGTCCATGATAAGTCGCACTGAGCTACCTATATCCTTCTGGGGATACGCATTAAATAGTGCAGTACTTATTTTGAATAAGGTTCCGTCAAAGTCTGTTGAACAGACTCCATATGAGATATGGACAGGAGGAAACCAGGTTTCTCTTTCCTGAAGATTTGGGGATGCTGGGCATATGTTAAACGTTTGGAAGGTACCAAACTAGAACCCAAATCAGATAAATGCCTTTTCGTGGGATATCCTAAGGAAACCAAGGATATTACTTCTATCACCCACAAGAGAACAAAGTATTTGTTGCTCTACATGCATTTTTCCTTGAGAAGGAATTCCTAGATGCAAGTGGTAAGTGGGAGGAAAGTGGAGCTCGATGAAAATCGTAGTGATACTGTTCCTGGCAATTAATCAACGACGGAACATAAACAGACCATCCAGGATGAGTCTGTACCACAATCTTTATATACACAAAGACAACGTAGGTCGGAGAGAGTCAGGACAGTACCTGAGAGGTATGGGTTCCTGATCTCGCCTCATGTAGATATTAATCTTATTGAGGATAATGAACCGACTACGTATGAGGAAGTAATACAGAATATTGATTCCGCTTTATGGCAAGATGCCATGAAGTCCGAGATGGATTCCATGTATGCCAACCAAGTTTGGACACTGGTTGATGCACCAGAAGGCGTAAAGCCTATTGGATGCATATGGATCTTCAAGAAGAAGACCGACATGGATGGCAACGTGCAAACGTACAAAGCCAGGCTTGTAGCAAAAGGGTATCGTCAGCAATATGGTATTGATTATGACGAAACTTTCTCACCCGTTGCCATGATTAAATCCATTCGGATAATGCTTGCAATAGCTGCATATTTCGATTACGAGATATGGCAGATGGACGTTAAAACCGCTTTCCTTAACGGAAACCTTTTGGAGGATGTTTATATGCAACAACCTGACGGTTTTATCGTACCTAGACTTGCAAACAAGGTTTGTAAGTTAAATCGATCCATTTATGGATTGAAGCAAGCATCACGGTCATGGAATCAGCATTTTGATGAGATCATAAAAGAATATGATTTCGTACAAAACGATGATGACCCTTGTGTATACAAGAAGGTTAGTGGGAGAGCACTGACTTTTATTGTCCTTTATGTCGACGATGTATTGCTTATAGGCAATGACATTCCCATGCTAACGTCGGTGAAAGCTTGGCTTTCATTAAAATTCTCCATGAAAGATCTGGGAGAAGCAGCCTTTATTCTGGGAATAAAGATCTACCGAGATAGATCTAGAAAGCTGCTTGGACTCTCCCAGAGTACATATATTGACAAAGTGTTGAAGCGATTCAACATGGATCAATCCAAGAAGGGATTGATGCCGATGTCACGTGGTATCCTTCTGTCTAAAGACATGTGTCCTAAGACTAAAGAAGAGAGAGATAACATGAGTCGGATACCGTTCGCCTCGGCAGTCGAATCGATCATGTATGCCATGATATGTACGCGACCTGATGTGTCATATGCTTTGAGCATGTGCAGTCGCTTTCAGGCCGATCCAGGTGAAGGTCACTGGATGGCAGTTAAGAATATCCTTAAGTATCTTAGATGAACTAAGGATGCTTTCTTAATTTATGGAGGTGGAGAACTTGAGCTGTCTGGGTACACCGATGCAAGTTTCCAAACCGACAAGGACGACTTCAAGTCGCAATCAGGGTACATTTTTTGTTTGAATAACGGAGTAGTGAGCTGGAAATCTTCCAAGCAAGATATTGTTGCCGATTCAACAACCGAAGCGGAGTATATCGCTGCGTCGGAAGTAGAAAAGGAGGCAGTTTGGATCCGAAAATTCCTAATTGGATTAGGAGTAGTTCCATTAGCAGCTGAGCCCGTGCCGTTGTATTGTGACAATAACGGGGCTATAGCACAAGCTAAGGAACCAAGGTCTCATCAACGATCCAAGCATGTTCTTCGGCGTTACCATCTGATTCGGGAGATTATACATCGTGGCGATGTAAAGGTCGAGAAGGTCGCATCAGATGACAACATTGCAGATCCGCTGACGAAGGCTGTTCTTCAGCAAGTGTTTGAACGACATATACATAGTTCAGGTATTAGATGCTTGAGTGACTGGCTATAGGCCAAGTGGGAGATTGTTAGACATTATGACCCATAGCGTCACTGTTTTGTAAATGATATTGTATTATTGTAAAAAATCAACTATGTGATAATGAAATTGCCTTTTGCCGTTTTGTAAAATTATTACTTTAATATATTAATGGCAAAAGTCCATATGATTAGTTCCGTATTGAGATGATATGAGACAGTATCAATACAAAAAGGTTTAATCATTAAATATCCCTAGTCGGAGTATTATCGAGATCGGACATCGATAATGCGAAATAGACTAGTATTGCACTTGTGCACGTTGTGATGGCACAACGACATAGTTCTCATATATTTAAGTATTGGATACTTATGCAAGTGCGATAGGAGGTTGTGTTTTACCGATGGTACGGAAAACAGCTTCGCTCTGGATAGACCCCGCGGAATCCCATTGGTAGTATGTCTACGTGTCTATGGGAGGCCGCATCAGGGTAGGTGTATATGGTCTTAACCTGAGACTTGCATCGCTAGTACTTGCGACAATCGATAAACTTTGGTTTTGGTGGTTCAGGGCTTTTACCGGTTCTGTGTACACCTCTTCTGGGTTTATCGAGAATCGTAGTGTACTGGATGTGATGTCAAGATGGAAGTATCACTTCAGACATATGGAGATGATGATCATGCTGGATACAGAACTAGTACTCTATAAAAGGTTGCAATCGTCGGGATAATATGACCAGGTTAGGATTGTCCGATTTAAAGAGACTAGTTGTTTGATATCCGATATATGTTTCGTACGGGGCAGACACATTTCCAGCCCCAGGCCTAACATGTGATCATCCGATACTGGATCGATGTACGCGATACTACGGTATACTACGCTTGATAAAGATCTAATATTCCAGTAAGAATATTTCTGGAGAATTGGGTAGGCATGGCGCTTTGCTAGAAGCCAACCTTGTCTTGTAAATCGGTAAAAACGTAGTACGAGGTACGTACGTGTTTGGATTATCCAACGACCGTATTTACTGCCAACATATCCAGAGATCTCTTGGGTCGCTTCCTGAAGATTCACCTATGATGTTTGATTCGAACTTTATTAATCTTGGATTAATTACAGAGAAACTTTATCTTGGATAAAATGCCTTATTAGGAGAGAGATAACGATTAATTTGGAATTAATCGATAAAATAATATATTCGATATATTATTAAACGAAATTAGATTTCGACGCGAAATTAAAATCGGATTTTAATTCGGGCAAACGAATTAATTTAGAATTAATTCGTTAGCGATCTGAATAGTAATTTCGCTAGGCGAAATTATTTAATTCTCGTTGCGACGGAAATGCGTTAATTCGGAAATTAGCGAAACCGAGCCCGAAAGTGTTTGCGAACACATTCGTATTTTGAAACGAGTAGGATCCGCAAATCACATCGCGAAGTCTCATTACTTGACACGAATAGATGATGGATGTATCTAGTCACCTTTATGGGATGATACATTGTCTCTATTCTCAATGTAATAAGATGATGCCATTTAATGAATTTTTTGGAGGGAAAATCTTTCACGGTTTTTGAAGGGTTTTTTAATTAAAAAATTCATTTTTGTAAATCATATCTCATCATTGCTTTTCTCTTTCTTTCTCACGGTTTTTGAAACAAATAAAAAGAGAAATAAAAAATTGAAAAAGCACAATTATTTGCAATTGTGCGTCACATGTCTGACATAATTTCCTAATCAATTATTTGCAATTGTTGTGAATATTGAACGCAAATTATAAAGCTTAAGGAAGGAGATGTGTATAGTTGTGTATAGAGAATATTGATTCTCACAATATGAAAACTATAGGTATTGAATACTATATCTTCTGTCTAATTATTTAAAATAATATTTAATAACTGTTTTGATATTTGATATCAGAACTTGTGACTATTGGATAGCTACTTGTTCTATATAAAATATTGTTATATATTTTAATATGACTAGTAATGTCATTAATGAAAAGATAAACATTAAGAAAATGTTTCGGTTAACTAAATAACTTAGAACCGTGCTTTATAAGTTTTTATCACATAAGCATTAGATGCTTGTTCCTTATGGTAAATGATGGTCTGATATGAGATCACACCACATATCCTTATCCATTTAATGAATATTGTATTCAGAATGTGATTAAATCTCATTTAACCAATGATCATCATTGGACCACAGATTTATTAAACTAATACTTTGGAAGTATGTAGTTTAATGAATTAGAAATTGCCTTGGATAGTTTTTTTTTTACTTCGTAACTTAGTTAATGAACTGTCATGACTTGGTTACATGTTTCTAAAAGAATATATATTGAATGTCTTGAATGGTTCGAGAACTTTCAAAATATTTTCTGATGAAATGCAGATATAATATTTTGAATGGTTCAAAGATATTCTATTTGAAGTATTGAAAACTATATTTTTAAAATTCATCGTAAATCTTTGAATTGTTCAAGGATGTTTGATATGACCAAACATATGAATTTATGGCAATTAGTTCTAAAGTTATTTAATCAATATGATTCTTACTCAATATTAAATTTCCATGCTTCCATCTTGATGGAATTGTTCAGTGGGAGTAATCAAATCTTATATGATTTGATTCATTGATATTGAGTGTTACTGAATTAGTTTCAATACTCTTTGGGTTACGCTCCGGTAACAGTAATTCATCACTTTAATTAAGGTTCCATTGGTTTCTACAATGACATATATGATATGTATAGGTAGAAAATTTGAATCTTGAAAAGTTTAAGATTTGAAACTTTCTTTTGCATAATTGTTATATAATTAAAATTATTTGCGCCTCTGAGGTACAAGAAAGGTTTGTGATTTATTCTATTAATAGAATATTGTATTCTATTTGATAGAATATCTTTTCTACGATCCCGAGTAATGAAATTATTTTATTACTTGGTGTGTAACATCAGATGTTAACGATTATACAAAAGACTTGACTTATTGAAGTCAAATGTGAGAATGATAAACGATAAGTGGAACTACATAATTAATAAGATGAAAAGACCCTTAGTCAACTTCCATATAAGTCCAATAGGATGTCAGAATCATTTGCGAAGTACTTGATATTTATTAGTTCTGCTGTTTTCTTATCGAAGAAAATTATCCTATAATTTATAATGGGAGCGATATTTGATATCGATTTCAGTAGTTAGCATTGAACCATAGATCTAAGATTGTTCGTAGCTTACCACAATCAAGTTTTGAACTTGATTAAGATTTTATTATTAATATTTCATAAAATATGCAAATTATTTGCGCAGCAAAAGCAAAGTGAGCTTGATAAAGGTTTGACCTTTATAGTATGATTGTGAGAAAAGTTAAACTCAGTTATCTATTGTAGATTCTGAGGAAACTTGTCTCTAGTCGTACTAATTGAAAAGTTAAGGATCTGTTGGTTAATGTTGATATTAAACTGTGTATTTTAGCTAAAGAATGCAAAGTGGCGTTCTTGAATGTTTTCTTCGAATGAGAGATCCGTTGTGATTTCTTTGTTTGAATAATTCATTCTAGAATGGCCCTAAAGTTTGTATTCTGCTAAGATCAAAGTTTGATATATTGGCTTATAGAGCCTATTATAGACTCATATAAGCTTTCCAGAAATATGTGTTCTCTATTTTGATCACTCATATTGTCTGATTTTATCAAAGCCTAGAGAATATATATTTGATAGTAGGGTCAGTGGGAGCATACAAATTTCTTTTAAGGCTATATATCAAAATGACATTGTCATTATTAATGTAATAATGAGATGTTTGTGAGGTAAAAAGTTTACGTAAGTCTTCTTTTTCTCCGTGAAAGAAATGAGAGTAGTCTCTGATATATTTGATTTGAAGTTTCATATGAAACTAAGAGACTTGTGAAATACTCCTATTAGTCGCGTATTAGATATGAACTAATAAAAGACACAGCAAGACTATTTGTATGACAGTTAGTATAACTGTTTGACAGTAAACATGTCTTTTATATACATAGTATTCATCTTTCGTAAATGATGATTCCTTTGTCGAAAGAAAGATTAATTGGAATGTCTAGTCAATCTGCTGCAGACCATATAATGGATCTTAAAACATGTTCTTTGTGATCTTTGAGATATTAAGAACGAGTTTCTTATTCATGGAGAATATAATCCACAACTATTAAGGTCAGATTAGTTTTGATCCTAATTATGACATTAGATGGTCTATGTCATATAAAGTCAGAAAAGATGTAATGAGAGTGTCACCGTTGATTCTACTAAACTAGTGGAATCAGTTGCAACTTATGAATTATTGACATATGAAGTTTCATAGTGACCCTATAGATTAGAAGTTTTCATATTAGTGTATTGCTTGCGGTTGTTTCATAGTATTTGAATTTGATCTCTAAATACATAGACAACTCAGTAGCTATAGCACAATACTGATATAGCGTTGGAGTCATATTGATGTGGAATTTGAATTCTAAAAAATATGAATGAAGTTGGTTAAGGAAAACAAATGGGTTTGTTGGACAAAATCAATTTGTAATAGCGGGCTTATTTGTTGTTGCCTACCTCTTGAGTGCTAGGTGAGCTCTTGAGGCCATGAGTATGTGATACATATTAAGATGTGCATATGATACCGTGGATTGACACTAAAGCAAGTGGGAGAAATTGGTAGGGTTGGTGCTCGGAGTGCCAATCCGGATCGTATTTATGTCCGATTCATAAGTATGAGCAATTTTATTTTCCATAATATTACTTATTTAATGGTAGCACCTTTTGTCTTTTATACACATATTCGATCTAATACGATTAGATATCTATTTTGATTAGATTGAAACTAAATTTGATTTTATGATACATGTATATTAGACAAAGACCCTAGGATTTACAATGTATTGCATAGTTACAACGTAGTTTGTAATTGACATTGGGAAGCGCACTATAAGATGTATATCCTTAAATAAAGTTCCTGGTCAAGATTTGCTAACACGGGTCGGTTAGTAAAATCCGCTAAGACCAATGCATGTAGTATATCGTGACTTGGTCTGATGGTTTATCCCAATGAACCATGAGTCTCGGGAGACTCATATAGACATGTAGGTGTTTATTTGATAAACAATGAACGACTCACATAATATTTCCTAATAGATGGTTCACCAACGTCAATAGGAATCTTCTCGAGTTGAGTGAGCATAGTGGTGCTTTGACTTGAGATACCACAGTGAGATATATGAGTTATTTAGATCAGACCTCTGCCTATTCGTTGGATGTGGACTGATGCTCATGATATCCAGTGCGTATCTAGATAG
The DNA here is from genome assembly GCA_019454045.1 of Zanthoxylum bungeanum. NCBI lineage: Eukaryota > Viridiplantae > Streptophyta > Magnoliopsida > Sapindales > Rutaceae > Zanthoxylum > Zanthoxylum bungeanum. The sequence continues at coordinate 6,353 of SKCR01055138.1, read as the reverse complement.
AATCCGCTAGTCCTGTGTACATGGCAAATGTATCCTACACGTGTTTGCGATCTAGTAAATCCATGGCTATGGTATAACTTTGGAAATCAGTTCCGAGTGTTATTTAGAGATCGTTAATTTGAAAGTCGACTGTATTATACCATAAAGATTTGACGTTCTTATCTATATCCCAGGTATAATATGGATAGCCTGTGACGGAGGGATTATACATATGTAATGAACTCGACTTGCATAGTTTAGGGAGATTATCTGTGATCATCATAATTCATGAGTGGGTGAATTATGGACACAAAATTGGATTTCGTGACGGATAAACCTAAACTTAGAGAGTCCGATAATAGGAAGTGTACTCGTTGAGCACTTGGGCATCGCGTTATGAATAATACAGATTATTAATAATACTTCATCGGATTAAATGAGTTAATTCGAATCGTTTAATCGGTTAAATGATAACACATGGATTATGGGATTTTGGTCAATCGTAATTATTGTGTATTTGTATTTGATACATAATTTGATTAGATACACATTAATTAAGTGTCAAATGAGATTTTAACACATGCCATAAATATATGTATTTGTTATTTAATGTAAATAAAAATACATAAATGATAATAATTAATTATTTAGACATTTAATTGTTAAATATTTGAATGGTTAAATAATATATATATTTCATATATGTTATGAAATATGTTTAATTATTATTGAAACACATGGCATGATTTAATTAAGCTGAATGTGTGCAAATTTGATTTGCTAACAAAAAGCTTAATATTAATTAATTGAATTAAATTTTTCAAAATGACCATATTACCCCTTGAAAGTCGGTCATCATGCTTTTAAAGTAAAAAAAATTGTTTTCTTCTTCAATCATCCACCATGGCCGAATTTTAGACGTAAAAATAGCTCTCAAATTGTATTTGATGATTCAAGGAGAAAATGAAGGAAAATTCAAGAAAAAGCTTAGGAAATCAAAAGATTAAAGGTAATATTCTACAACCTTAAGCTTGAAAATTAGTTTCTTGTTTTCTTGAATTGTTAGAATAGTTAAAATTGGGCCTTTTGGTTTTGGTGGATGGATATGGAAGTGATAATGCATGAGTAAAGTGTTTTGGGTGCTATTATAGTAATATGTATCCATTTTGTTCATTTGATGATATGTTGCCATTCTAGAGTGTTATGAACACTCTTGTAATGCCTATAATTATTCTTGGGTGGTTTATGTGTGGCTACTTTCATTGGTGTTTTGATTAATTGAATTAATCTTGAAAAATTGGATTTAAAGCATGAAAATTGGTATTTTCGGTTTCTGGATCAGTTCTGGAAAATCTGGGCTTATTTTGATGAATTTGATGTTATATAAATATATTGGATGTGTTTTGGGTGTTGGAACATTTGTCGGAAATTGTTTCAAAGAAGAAATAAGCGAAAACGGTGGAAAAACGGCCCTTATCGGGTGACATTGGAGCCAACCGGGTGACGACAGTCCAAACAGTGAATTTGTCACTGTTCGGGCAGCCCATGAACTGCCCTAACACTATTGGGGCTGACCTGGGTAGTCCCCATAAGTGTTGGGTGGTCGGTTCGGTCAAAAATGCATTTCACGTCGTTTTGCGAAAACAAACGTTGTTCGTAAAAGTTTCGTGACGTTTCTTAGTTGTTTATGTCTTTATTTGATATCGAATAACCATATTTAGGTGAAATATGAATAAATTATTCATATTGGATATTGAATAATTTATTCAGTAATTTAAAAAGTTTTAAAATTACTATTTCGCCCGAATCGCGCTTCCGATGCGCCCTTTGCCCAAAACCCCAACACTTGTTGCAGTGGAAACACTTTCCCTTAGGCTTGGCATCCTTGGAGCCTTTCTTGTTCAACTTCTTCATGGGCTTAGCCTTAGCCTTCCCAATGTTATTCTTCTTCATCTTTGCAGATTTTGAAGACTCAGCAACATTTACCTCAACACTGGGTTTACGAGGATCTACAAGCATGGACTCGTAGTGGGTGAGCTCATTAAACAGCTGGTCAAAGTAAAAGTCAACATGTTCATAACATAGCTGCTTTTAAACTACAAGAAACTTTTCGAAAGATTTTTCATAATCATGATCACCTGGCTACACTCGTCAATACGAGCTCCATGGGTTTCAGCATTACTGAGATAGGTCATCATCCTCAAGACGTGCTCTCGGACTGATGTCCAATCCTTCATCCTAGCAGTCATTGCTATGACCATGGCCTCATGACGTTAACGCTCCAAAGGCTATCCAAACATGCCTTGCAATGACTCCATCATCTAAGATGTTGAAGCCATAGGTTCATGCTTTGTAGCAAGAACCTCAGACATCCCTACTAGCAAGTAGCAGCGGACTTTCTCAATAGTTGCGACCCATTTCTTGTTGGGTTTCTACTGTAGTCCCAAGATCATTCAAGCAATGAAAATCATGTGAATACAATAAAGAAGTATGGTGGAATCATACTTACATCGATCGGATTTGCGATGCGATGAACACAAAACTTTTTGCTCCTCCATGAAGCTCACTGCCAAGCCAAAATTTGTGCTCCTAGTTTTCAATCAACTCCATTTGAAGATCTCCAAGCTCTAAGCTTTGTCAATGGATTCCATACTCAAGAGTTGGTTTCCCTATTACCTTTGGATTACCTTTTATGTGTGCTAGCACTCTTGAAAATTTGCCATAATTTTTCTATTTCCACTTGTTAAACTTTCGGCCATGAAAGAAATGGAGAAGGAGAGAAAATGACCATTGACCATGAGGTAGGAGAAGGGAGAGAGAGAGGATGAGTTGGTTGTTATATGTATATTGTATTTGATGTTCAAAAAAACAAATACCAATTTTCTCTTTTCAAAAAAGGTACAAGGCAATTAAGCCTTCCAACAACTCACATCACTCATGAATAGTGACTGGTTGTCAATCACAAAAAGGTGACTTGACATCCATCACTAAAGTGACACATGATGTGACGCGCGATGTAACTTGTAGGCCCCATTTGATTCGAAATATGAGTGGGCCCGCAAACACTCCCGGGCTCGGGTTCGCTAATTCCGAAATAACGAATTTTCCGTTACGACGTAATTAAATCAAATTTAATTAAATAATTATGCCTACCAAAATTACTTTTCAAGTCGCTAGCGAATTAATTCTAAATTAACTCGTTCGTCCGAATTAAAATCTAATTTTAATTCCGCGTCGAAATCTAATTTCGTATAATATATCAATATACTATTTAATCGATTAATTCCAAATTAATCGTTCTCTCTCTTTAAATAATATTTTATCCCAGATAAAATATCTCCGTAATTAATCCCAGATTAATTTTCTCTCTATTAATTAATCCCAGATTAATAATGTGCGAGTCATACATCATCAGTGAATCTTCAGGAAGCGACACATGAGATCCCCAGATATGTTGGCAGTAAATTCGGTCGTCGGACTATCCGAACACGTACGTACCTAGTACTACGTTTTTACCAATTTATAAGACATGGTTGGATTCTAGCAAAGCACCGTGCCTACCCAATTCTCCAGAAATATTCTTAAAGGAATATGTAATCTTTATCAGGTGTAGTATACATAGTATTGCGTATTGTGATCCAGTATCGTATGTAACGTGCTAGGCCTGGGGCTGGAATTGTGTCTGCCCCGTACGAAGCACACATCGGATCTCTGGTAACTAATCTCTATAATCGGATAAACATGACCTAGTCATAATATCCCGATAGCTGCAGCATATAAGAGCACCAGTTCCGTATCCTACGTGATCATCATCTCCACTATAAATGGAGGGATACTTTCATCTTGACAACACACCCAATACACTACGATTCGCAATATACCCAGAAGAGGCGTACACAGAACCGGTTTAAAGCCCTGGATGACCAAATCCAAAGTATATTGATTGTCGCAAGTATTAGCGGTGTAAGTCTCAGGTTAAGACCAAATACACCTACCCTGATTCGGACTTCCATAGACACATAGTCATACTACCAATGGAATTCCGAGGGGTCTATCCAAAATGAAGTTGTATCCGTACCATCGGTAAACACAACCTTCTATTACACTTGCATAAGTATCCAATACTTATATATATGAGAACTATGCTGTTATGCTCTCATAACTCGCACAAGTACAATACTAGTCTATTCCGCATTATCGATTCCCAATCTCGATAATACTCCGACTAGGGATGTTTTAATGATTAAACCTTGATGAAGTGATACTGTCTCATATCTTATCAAATCTGGAACTAATCATATGGACTTTTATCATTCATATATCCCGGTAATGTAATTACAAATAATAAAAGAGCAATTTCATTTGTCACATAGTTAATTTGTACAACAACACCATGTTCTGTACAAATAATGATGCTATTAGTCATAATTGTCCAACAATCGCCCACTTGGCCTATAGCCAATCACTCAAGTTTCCTACACCTGAACTATGTACGGGTCGCTCAAACTTCTACTGAGAAACTGCTTTCGTCAGCGGATTTGCAAAGTTATCATCTGATGCGATTTATTCGATCATCACATCGCCACGATGTATGATCCGAATGGATCAGATGAATAGTTGAAGTATATACTTTGATCGTTGATGAGACCATTAATTCTTTAGCCTGTGCTGTAGCCTAGCTCAGCTGCTAACAGAACTACTCCTAATCCAATTAGGATTATTAAGATCCAAATGGCTTCTATTGCTGCCTCAGCTGCAGCAATATTCCGGTTTTGTTGTTTATTCGGCAATAATAACTTGCTTGGAAGATTTCCAGCTCACTGTTCCGTTATTCAAACTATATAGTACCTTTATTACGACCTATAGTCATTTTTATCAGTTAGGAAACTTGCAGCAGTGAACCCAGTCACTACAAGTTCTCCTTCTCCATAGGTTAAGATAGCATCCTTAGTTTATCTAAGATACTAAAGGATGTTCTTAACATCAATCCAGTGACTATCATTTGGATTGGTCTAATTGTGACTCCATATGCTCAAAGTATATGAGACACCAGGTCATGTACATTTATTTCAATGTATAAGTTCTCGGAGACTGCCAACAACTTTTAGATCTATCCCAGTAGATCTTTTTTTCATAGAATAAAGGTTGTCTCTCCCAATAATTCTACGGAAATTTTTCATGAAAGCCAAGCTTTCAACGATTGTATTATGGGAAAGTCATTTCCAAGAAATTATATATCATCATTATGTAGGACAATCACTGTGAGTGCACTCCCACTAACCCCCTTATATACACAAGAATCATTTTCGTTTTGAATTTAAATCATATACCATTATGATTACATCAAAAAGACATAGTTCCAAGAACGTAATGCTTGCTTCAATCCATCAATGGATCGAATAACCTGCAAACCTTGTTTGCTTATTTTGGTGCGAAAAAAACCATCAGATGTTGTAAACATCCTCCAAAAGGTTTTCGTTTAAGGAAACCGATTTTGACGTTCAGCTGCCATATTTCATAAATGAAACATGCAGTATTAGCAAGCATTATCCAAATGGATTTAACCATGGCAAAGATTAAAAGGTTTCGTCGTAATCGACATAATGTTGATAACGATACCTTTTTGCTACAAGCCTAGCTTTGTACGTTGGTATGTTGCCTTCGATGTATGTCTTCCTTGAAGACTTATACAGTACCAATAGGTACAATGCCTTCTGGTACATCAACCAATGTCCAAACTTGGTTGGTATACATGGAATCCATTTTGGACTTCATGGCACTTTGCCATGATAGGGAGTCGATACCTTGTATCACTTCCTCATACGTAGTCAGTTCGTATTCCTCAATAAGATTGACATCTTTACGAGGTGAGATCAGAAACCCATACCTCTCAGGTTGTTTTCTGACTCTCTCCGACTTGCGCGGTTCTTGTGTATTCGAAGATTATTGGTATAGTTTCATCCTTGATGAACTATTTGTGTTCCATTAGGACTCGGTGCCTGGAACAATATTACTCTGATTTTCATCAAGTTTTACTTTCCTCCCACCTACCACTGCATATAGGTATTCCTTTTAGGAAAACCGCATGGTGAGCAACAATTACATTGCTCTATTGTGAGTTGTATAAGTACTATACTTTGGTTGTGCTAGGATAACCTACAAATTAGGCACTTATCCGATTTGGGTTCTAGTTTGGTATCATCCAAACAGATGCCCAGCATACCCAAATCACCATGAATGAGAAAACCCGGTTTCTTTCCTGTTCATATCTAATATGAAGTCTGTCAAACAGATTTTTATGGAACCTTATTCAAAATAAGTTTTGCACTTTTTAATGCGTATCCCTTGAAGGAAAATGGTTAGCTCAGAACTGT
>SKCR01055137.1:0-56644 GCA_019454045.1 Zanthoxylum bungeanum | reverse complement strand
AAAATATCAATTAGCCTAATTAATCATGCACTTTAACAACCAAATAGTGTCCAACACAATTCAATTAAAATCAAACCCAATTAACATGCTTTCAAGTCTCGGCAATTTGGGGTTTTTCAATTCGATTCGGTTTCAATCCAATTGAGTCCACAATCTTAATTTCCCAAATCAATTCAATTCATCCAATGAATTAAAACAACAAAATCACAAAGAATTTCATGTTCTTTAAAATCGGCCAAGCCACTTTAAAAGGGAAAAATGTTCCAAATCAAAATTCAATCCAATTGAACTTCAAAACAACATTAACCAATTGTTTTAAGTCATCCAATGATCAAACAAAACAAAATTACCAAGACATTAGGTTCTTCCAATTTTCGGCCAAGCCTCCAATTTGGGGAAAAATGAATCCAATCCAATTTCATGAAATTGACCACACACAATCTCAATTAAACATGTTCTAAGCATACTTAAACATCCAATGCAATTAAAACATGCTTAAACACATTTTACCCAATTAAAGTTTCATATCCAACCTAAGAATTGGGGAAAATTGATCTAATCCAATTTTCTTGAAATTGATCATGCACAACTTCAATTCAACCTCATTCAAGCATAATGCATCAAAACAATTCAACCAAATCATGCCTAAATCGAGTTTACCCAAATTAAAATTTTGACAAAAATTTGCAAATTGGGGAAAATCAATCCAATGATTTTTTTTGTCAAATTGATTACATATATCTCAAATTAGATCATATATAAGCATTCTTACACAATCAATTTGTCAGAATCAAGCCAAAATCAAAAAGCCCCAAATTTGCCAAGAACCCTAATTTCGGATTTCATGCATCAATGGCTCTAGATACCAATGTTGGAATTCAATCAAGTCCACAAGATCACAAACAATGCATAAAAACGAGTTGAATACTCAAAGGAGTAAGGCGGAATTCATACTCACATTGATGGGTTTGATGCTAGGAAGAACAAGACCAAAAACGCACTGCATGTTGCTGCCTCCATCAAGCTCGGTTTTGGACTGGTTTGGACTGCAGTGGACTGCCGGTGGGGGCTGTTTTGATGCTCCAAATTCGGCCATGCAAGACACCATTGAAGCTCCAAGCTTCAAGCTTTCCAAGCTCACAAATTCGTTTCCCTATCACCTATGTATAACCCAAGGTGTGCTAGCACTTCAACATCTTCCTTGCTTCTCCATTTGGTCGCTCAAACCAGAAGAAAAGATGAAGAAATCGGCCTTGACCGTGAGAGAGATAGGAGAAGGTTTTTGGCTCTCAAAATGCCTAAAACCGTGAACTCTTAGAACAAGTGAAAGAGAAGCACGTGAATGACACAAAAATATGCCAAAAACGTGAGCAACCAAAAACCAAGAGAGAGTCACGTGAATGGCACAAAAATTTGCCAAAAAACGTGAACAATAATTGGTCCAAGAGAGAGAGAATGATTTTTATATATACATATATCTTTATTCCATTTACCAAGTAAATGAATAAAATATATATACACAACAATTAATTCAAAAGTCAAAAGGTACAAGTCCTATCAACTTTCAAATAATCACATTTCACTATTCACATCAAGTCACTTTAATAAAGTGACAACATGTCATGTCACATCACTCAAAGTGATAAGTGATTTGACAATCGATGCGACTAGCGATTTGACGCTTGATGTGACTTGCGTGCCGCGTTCGAATTCGAAATGCGAACGCGCTCGCAATCACTCTCGGGCTCGGGTTCGCTAATTCCAAATTAACGAATTTTCCGTCGCGTCGTAATTAAATGATTACGCCTAGCGAATTCACTATTCACGTCGCTAACGAATTAATTCTAAATTAATTCGTTCGCCCGAATTAAAATCTAATTTTAATTCTGCGTCGAAATCCAATTTCGATTAATATATCGAATATATTAATTTTATCGATTAATTCCAAATTAATCGTTCTCTCTCTTTAATTAATATTTTATCCCAGATAAAATATCTCCGCAATTAATCCCAGATTAATTTTCTCTCTCATCGAATTAATCCCAGATTAATTCTATCTCTCTCTTCTAATTAATCCCAGATTAATCAAAGTGCGAGTCATACGTCATCGGTGAATCTTCAGGAAGCGACCCATGAGATCTCCGGATATGTTGGCAGTAAATACGATCGTCGGACTGTCCGAACACGTAAGTACCTCGTACTACGTTTATATCGATTTACAAGACAAGGTTGGCTTCTAGCAAAGCGCCATGCCTACCCAATTCTCCAGAAATATTCTTACAGGAATATATAGATCTGTATCAAGCGTAGTATACCGTAGTATTGTGTATATCGGCCCAGTATCGGATAATCACGTGCTAGGGCTGGGGCTGGATAAGTGTCTGCCCCGTCCGAAACACATGTCGGATGTCTGGTAACATAGTCTCTATAATCGGATATACATGACCTGGTCACAATATCCCGATTGGTTGCGCAACACTCAAGAGCACTAGTACCGTATCCTGCGTGACATCATCTCCAAATGACTGAAGTGACACTTCCATCTTGACATCACACCCAATACACTACGACTCTCTGATAAACCCAGAAGTGGTGTACACAGAACCGGTTAAAGCCCCCTTACCACCAAGACCAAAGTTTATCGATTATCGTAAGTATTAGCGATGCAAGTCTCAGGTTAAGACTATACACACCTACCTCGATTTCGGCCTCCCATAGACACATAGTCATAATACCAATGGGATTCCGAGGGGTCTATCCAGAGCGAAGCTGTTTCCCGTACCATCGGTGAAACACGACCTCCTATCGCACTTGCATAAGTATCCAATACTTATATATATGAGAACTATGCCGTTGTGCCCTCACAAACGCGCACAAGTGCAATACTAGCCTATTCCGCATTATCGATGTCCAGTCTCGATAATACTACGGCTAGGGATATTTAATGATTAAACCTTCGGGGACTGATACTGTCTCATATCATTCTCAGTCCAGGTACTAATCATAGGGACCTCTCTTCATTTATATATCTATGGTGATCTAATCACAAATGATGAGAGTGCAATTTCCTTGTCACATAGTTAATTTGCTACAACACACACATGATCTGTGCAAATAGTGACGCTATGGGTCATTTTGTCCAACATGAGGCCTTTGGGTATAGCCCAAAAGTAAATCCATGAGGGCTTAGGCCCAAAGTGGACAATATCATACCAATGTGGAGATAAGTTGTGTCCTAGGTTCCTTACAAGTGGTATCAGAGCCATGCCCCGGAGTTAGCCATGTGGATGAATCCTCGGAATACCGAATAAAAAGGTGGTGAGCCCCGATCGTGATCCGTGAATGTGCTCGGTTAGATAGGTGGTGTTCTCCGGTCTTCATGGACGTGTCCTAATCCCAACACGGTGAAGAGGAGTTGGTCTGGGCTAGAGTGGATGGATGGATGATCATTTGAGGGGAGGCTCGGTGGTCCTTTGTTCGAGGGGAGGATTTTTGGGTGTGCAAACAAAGTCCCACATTGGTTAGAAATGGGGAAGATCATGGGCATATAAGGATGGACATGTATCTTCATTGGTATGAAGCCTTTTGGGTATAGCCCAAGAGTAAATCCTTGAGGGCTTAGGCCCAAGGTGGACAATATTATACCAATGTGGAGATAAGTGGTGTCCTAGGTTCCTTACATATATGTAAAGGCAAAGGCAAATGGAATACCAGTCACCAAAGTGTTGATCGACAATTAGACGACCATTAACGCTATCCCAGTTAGGATGTTGGGTCGATTGGCGAAGTTAGAGGAAGATCTCATCTCTACGGAAGTAGTGCTCACAAGCTTCAATGAGGGAGCAACGACAGCTAAAAGAGTCGTCCCATTAGACTTGCAGGTAGGGAGTACCACTAAGATAATGATATTTTTTATTATAGATGGACCGACCACATACAACATGCTTTTGGGATAAGATTGGATCTACGACAGCCGATGCATTCCTTCTTCTCTCTATCAGTGTCTGGTTTTTTGGAATCAGAAGGACGAAGTGGAAGTGATGCACACCGATAATAGGCCTTTCACAGTAGAAACAAATTTGGCAGAATATTTCATGTATGAAGGAAATTACAGACCGGCCAGAGTGTCAGACGAAAAAGGGAATCCATCCGTAGTGGCACAAAATGACGAACCAAACACCACAGAGTTATTAAATGATTTATTTGTACAAACGAGGTCAACTATAGTGGCCTTTGAAAGGCCAGCATCCGACCATGAAACCAGCAATTCAAATGAAGAAGGACGAGCAAATTAAAGAACAAGCTGCACCCGCGGCTACCAGAGCCAGCTTAATGGCTTATTTGAGGGAACAGGAAATTGAAATCGATACCCAAGCTGTAATTTCGGCCTGAAAAGGGAAATTGATAACCCATCAAACAAAAGACAGAATGAGAGAGGCATACGGGGTGGATTGTTTGGAGGAAAGAAGAAATGAATGGGACGAACAACCAAGAGGGAAAGAAAAAACTCTAGAATATACTGTGAATGAACATCAGAAGACAAACATTACAAGGGCACAAGATGTCTTAGAAGAAGTGGACCTGGAGATGAGAGCGACAAACGCAATACTTATATCAGTAAGAAACTTGATTCCCAGGTACGCGAAGAACTAATCTCTCTCTTAAAAAAATATAAAGATTGTTTTGCTTGGGACTACGAGGAAATGCATGGTTTAGATAAAACTTTGGTAGAACATAGGTTGCCTATTATACCAAACTACAAATCATATAAACAACTCGGAGGTTTGAACCCAATGTCATACCTGACATTAATAAAGAAGTCGAGCGCCTTTTAAAGGCGAAATTCATCAGGATGACCAGATATGTAGAATAGTTGTCAAATATCGTCTCTGTCATGAAGAAGAATGGAAAGTTGAGAATCTGCATAGACTTTAGAAACTTAAACTTGGCAACACCAAAAGACCAATACCCTATGCCTATGGTAGATTCTTTAGTAGACTCCACCGCAGGATACCAAATGTATTCTTTCATGGATGGGTATGCAGCGTATAACCATATTTACATCACCGAAAATGACATCCATAAAATGACTTTTAGATGTCCGGGGTCTTTAGGATGTTATGAGTGGATGGTGATGTCATTCGGTCTAAAAGACGCAGGGGCCACATATCAACAGGCTATGAATTTAATATCTCATGACCTAATTAATGATTTTATAGAAGTTTATGTAGACAATATAGTAATTAAGTCTATGGACGTAGGTGAGCATTTTAATCACTTGACAATGGCTTTCGAACGAATGAGGAAGTTCCAAGTAAAACTAAACCCTGCCAAACACGCTTTCGGGGTTAGCGCATGAAACTTTTTGGGTTTTTTAGTCCATCAACGAAGAATTGAAATTGATGTCAATAAATCTTGGGCAATCACGGAAGCCAAACCCCCCAGAAGTAAAAAAGAGTCGCAAAGGTTGCTAGGGCAGGTCAATTTTTTAAGAAGCTTCATTTTGAATTGTGCAGGGAAAACTAAAGTTTTCTCATCTCTATTGAGGCTGAAAGAAAATGACGATTTCGTCTAGACAGAAGAGCATCAAAGAGCCTTCGAAAGCCTGAAGAACTATTTAGCAAAGCCGCCGGTGATGGTAAACCTCATGCCAGAATGGCCAATGAAGCTTTACATATCTACTGAGGAGCAGTCCATAGCTGAAATTATCGCACATGATGATAACATGGGTGTAGAAAGAGCCATTTATTATCTCAGCAGGCAATTGTTGAAATATGAATGTAATTACTCTCCAATTGAGAAATTGTGTTTGGCTTTGTATTTCACATGTACTAAATTACGCGCCTATCTTAGGCCGACCACTGTGTATCTAGTTACAAAGATCAATATAGTGAAATACATGTTCTCTCATCCAATTTTGCATCAAAGAGTGGGTGTGGACACGGTACGGAGGTGGGAGATGTTGTCCAGGCTCGCGGCCCGTCGGGAGTACGAAGTAGCCCGTGGGGGACTAAACCGGAGAATAAAGGAGTCGCCACCCATTGTGAACTGGGAAATGATTTAAGGCCGCACTCACCCCTCGAAATGGAAGACCTCAAACCTTTGAGTTTTGAATGGTCCCTTACTTATGCCAATTGTAATGAACAGATTTATGCAATAATATAACCAAGTCTTATGCATCACATGCAAGATAATTTAAACAACACACAAGTTTGCACACCCAAAGACGTAAATAGAAAATGAAAACAAATGTATAATTCTACAAACATATTAAACAAAGAAGCGCGAGAATGTAAATAAATAACAACAATAAAAGCATTAATGATAAAGAGAGATAATTAAGTACGTAATGCAAAAGGAATAACCCAAAGAGGGAAACATGCATGAAATAGGATAAAAAAGAGGTATGTCCACTACATGCGCGTTCGTGTGTAGCGTTCGGGAATGCGTTCGAATGAGATTACCAAAGTGGTATCTGTAATGGAATGAACACGTGCGTGAATGTTTCTCAAGCGGTACGTGAAGTTGTATCCCAAGTACAGACTGCACTACCGTCCATTCGGATTTGGCTACATAATTTATGTCTGGGTTTCCATCTGATATACCACGAGAGGCAACACTCAAGAATTAACATAGAATGAATACGAAGCGATAAATGAAAAATAACAAACAGAAAAGTGAATAACAAAATTAGAAGGAAAGAGATGCGACCAAGAGCCTTGGTCGACATCTATATGGGATCTTGTATGCCTAATTGGACGTATTTCACATCCAACCAAGCGTACCTCATCCGGTGTGGCAAAATATCGTGGTAAGGCTGCCATCAGGCATTTCCCTCAAGTATGGGACTTTTAATCCGACGTAATTAGCCATGCGCACTAAATAACGATGCATGAATAAATAAATGAAATCACATACAGAAAGTAAATAACGGAATAATAAAATAGATGCGACCAAGAGACTTGGCCGACATCTATATGTGACCTCGTATGCCCGATTGGACATATTTCACATCCAACCAAGCGTACCTCATTCGGCGCGACAAAGTATTGTGGTTAAGGCTGCCCTTAGGCATTTCCCTCAAATGGGGGACCTTTAATCCGATGTAATTAGCCCATACGCACTAAATAACGATGCATAAATAAATAAATAAAATCACATACAAAAAGTAAATAACGAAATAATAAAATAGATGCGACCAAGAGACTTGGCCGACATCTATATAGGATCTCGTATGCCTGATTGGACATATTTCACATCCAACCAAGCGTTCCTCGTCCGGCGTGACAAAATATCGTGGTAAGGCTGCCCTCAGGCATTTCCCTCAAATGAGGGACCTTTAATCCGACGTAATTAGCCCATGCGCACTAAATAACGATGCATAAATAAATAAATGAAATCACATACATAAAGTAAATAATGGAATAATAAAATAGATGCGACCAAGAGACTTGGCTGACATCTATATGGGACCTCGTATGCCCGATTGGATATATTTCACATCCAACCAAGCGTACCTCGTCCGGCGCGGCAAAATATTATGGTAAAGGCTGCCCTTAGGCATTTCCCTCAAATGGGGGACCTTTAATCCGACGTAATTAGCCCATGCGCACTAAATAACGATGCATAATTAAATAAATGAAATCACATACATAAAGAAAATAACTGAATAATAAAATAGATGCGACCAAGAGACTTGGCTGACATCTATATGGGACCTCGTATGCCCGATTGTACATATTTCACATCCAACCAAGAGTACCTCGTTCGGCGCGGCAAAATATTGTGGTAAAGGTTGCCCTTAGGTATTTCCCTCAAATGAGGGACCTTTAATCCGACATAATTAGCTCATGCGCACTAACAAATTATGATGAATAAATAACTAACGGAATAACGAACGAAAAGTAAATAGCGGAATAATAAACACATACAGTAAATGAACATAAAAAAATAAATAAAAAAAATATTAAAGAAATCAAATGTGACCAAGGGACTTGGCCGTTAGTGTGGGATCTCGCATGCCCGGTTGGACGTATTCCACGTCCAACAAAGCATGCCGTGTCTGGGATAATAAAAAGAATATTAAAGAGAGGGCCCTCAGGTCTTACCTTTTAAGTCGCTTCTCGGGAGTGAGTTGAGACGTCGCTGGAAGGGTTAATGCTCCACTGTTTTTCTGGTTCGCTATTTCGCTCACTGGTTTCTCTATTTTCTTTGCTATTTTGGACTATTTTTAGGGACTGTTTTTTATGCTGCTGTTTTCTCTGTTGCTGCCGCTATTTTTAGGCTGTTTTTTTACTATTTTATGCGATTGTAGTATGTGTGCTGGGCACGACAGTGGGCTTAAGGTTTATATGTTTTGCTTGTTCGGTGAGGGGTGATTTGGAGTTGTTTGCCGTGAGTCTCTTTGGTGGCTGATTGATTTGTTTATTTACGTCTAAGGGTGAAGGGCTGTTAGTTGCTAACAATCGTGAGTGAATGGCTACTAGTTGTTAAGGGTTGTTGTTTTGGTTGCTGAAAGTTGTTGTTTATGGATTGTGCTTTTTTTGTTTGTTGAATCGGTGGAAGGCTTAGTTTATTGTTCGTTGAATCGGTGAGGGTTGTTGGCTGTGATGGCGGGGGCTTCTTGTTTCTTGGCTGGTTGTGGTCGTGTGTGTCTTAATGGAGCCGTGTGTTTAGGTTTTGTGTTTTTGTATGGCTTGTTCACGGTGTGTGTGTTTTAGAAGAATAGGGGACGTGTGTGTTGAATGAGTTCAATTAGGGAGAGATGATGTATGTGCGTGTGTAACTTTGTGTGGCGAGGGAAGAGAGGTGTCTTTTTTAGTTGCCGTGTCTAGGTTTTTGTTTGGTCGTTAGTGGGTTGAAGGGCTTGTTTGTGAGTGTTTGGTTTGTTGGTTGATTTGTGGCTTTGTATTTGGTCGGTTGGGTGTGTGTTGTCGTTAATTAGTCGGTTGTGTGAGGTTTTGTATGGATTTATTGTGAGGCCGAGTGTGTGAGTTTTCAATGAGAGAGAGAGCTAGGGTTTATTTGTTGTTAGTGTCGTGATTATAGAGAGAAGAAATAGGGAGCAGAGATGGAAGATTAAGGTTTATTTTTTATTTTTCTTCGGTGAAGAGTAGTTAGGGTTTTTTTTTTTTGATTGCTGAGAGAGAGAGTTAGAATGAGAGAGGCCGTGAATGTGTGAATCAGAGGAGAGAGCTAGGGTTTTGTGGTGTTATTGCCGAATTAGCCTTGAGGAGAGCCTATGGTTTGGATATGTTGTCTTTTTATAATGGTGTGCTAGGGTTTCTCAAGTAAGGAAATAAATCATGTAAAAAATGGATGTATTTTATTAAGTTATTTAAGGAAAGAATTTGTGTAATTTTGGTGGGGATTGGATTCAAAATATTCTTAAGTTTGGAAGGGGATTTGGAGGGATTTGGCATGTTTTGCATATGATTAAAATGTCTTGGATTGGCCTAAAAGGGTTGCATGGGTTTTGGATGGGTGTGTATGAGTATGTGGGCTTTTATGGGTTGCGGGGGTTTTGGACCGAGGCTAATATTTAAAACAGAGATCAACTAACCGAACCCGAGGCTAAACAAATGAGTTAAATTTGATAAGGTATTAATTTTTGAATTTTCCCTTCCAACGTCCGTTTCCCACGACTTCCGCAACTTAGAGGCCGTTGGAAGTCTTCACCCATTGGGGGATAATTGTTGATAGAAAATAAATTTCTCCCAAGGATGAAAAGGCCGAAAGAATCAAAGGATGAAAACGAATGATATATCTAAATATGAAAAGGCATGTCATCATTCTGAGGGTGACGAGGAATGATTCGGTCCAGAAAGGCTCAACCCAGAATGATTTGAAGACTGGGAAGAGAATTGTGAAGAATGAAAGAAACAGTTCCAGAACGGTTGGCCATATGCACACTTGATCAACGGTTTTGATAAAGCCATGCAGTATAAAAGGCTCAAGCATATCAAGAGTAAAAAAGGAGAAAAAAAACATGACTCGAAAGAGCAAGTATTTTAATTTCTTATCTTTTTAATCGTTAGGCTGCTGTAATTTGTGTGCTTATGCCCCTTGGAGGCATTTTCTTGGAATCAACCACCTCTTTCTGGGACTGTGTCTCAGGAGGTTTGAACCTTAAACGCGTGTTAACATAAAATTGTGCAAACACATATCATAACAATATTCATCAATATATGGAAAATCACGATTTAAATGGGTTAGAAAGATGATCATAAGTTCATAGTTGTGCTACAATATCACCCTAGCTAAATAGGTTTAGTTCCTCATACACATGATTGAAGCAATAACCATAAAAGAAATTTTAGAATAAACCCTAAAAATCCTTGACGAGTGCTCCAAGCCTTCGGTTTGCTTGTTGGACAACTATGACCCATAGCGTCACTATTTGTAAAAGTCATTGTGGTTTTTGTACAAATTAACTATGTGACAATGGAAATTGTTATTTTATCATTTTGTAATTAGATTACTTGAATATATATAAATGATAAAGTTCTTATGATTAGTTCCGGATTAATAAGATATGAGACAATATCAATGCACTAAGGTTTAATCATTAAATATCTCTAGTCGTAGTATTATCGAGATTGGACATCGATAATGTGGAATAGACTAGTATTACACTTGTGCGCGTTGTGGGAGCATAACGGCATAGTTCTCATATATTTAAGTATTACATACTTATGCAAGTGTAATATGAGATTGTGTTTATCGATGGTACAGGAATAGCTTCGCTCTGGATAGACCCCTGGGAATCTCATTGGTAGTATGACTATGTGTCTATGGGAATCCGATTCAGGGTAAGTGTATTTGGTCTTAACCTCAGACTTGCATCGCTAGTACTTGCGATAATCAATACGCTTTGGTTTTGGTCGTCCAGGACTTTAACAGGTTCTGTGTACGCCTCTTCTGGGTTTATTGAGAATCGTAGTGTATTGGGTGTGATGTCAAGATGGAATTATCACTTCAGTCATATGGAGATGATGATCACGCAGGGATACATAACTGGTTCTCTATTATGTTGCAACTATCGGGGTAATATGACAAGGTCATGATTATCCGATTATAGAGACTAGTTGCTTGTGATCCGATATATGCTTAGTACGGGACATACACTATTCTAGCCCCAGAACTTGCATGTGACATCAGTTACTTGATCGTAATACACAATACTACGTATACTACACCTGATAAAGATTATATATTCCTTAAAGAATATTTCTAGAGAATTGGGTAGGCACAGCGCTTTGCTAGAAGCCAACCATGTCTCGTGAATCGGTAAGAACGTGGTACCGGGTACGCACGTGTTCGGATAGTCTGACACTGCCAACATATCCAGGGATCTCATGGGCCGCTTCCCGAAGATTCACCGATGTCGTATTACTCAAACATAATTAATCTGGGATTAATTATAATAGAGAGAAAATTAATCTAGGATTAATTGCGGAAAGATTTTGTCTTGGATAAAATTCAATTAATAGAGAGAGAACGATTAATTCAGAATTAATCGATAAAATAATATATTCGATATATTAAATTAAATTAAATTTCATAACAGAATTAAAATTGGATTTTAATTCGGGAGAATGAATTAATTTAGAATTAATTCGCGAGCGACTTTAATAGTAATTTTGCTATGCATAATTATTTATTTAAATTTGATTTAATTACGTCTCAACGGAAAATTCGTTAATTCAGAATTAACGAACCGAGCCTGGAATGTGTTTGCGGGCCCGCTCGGATTTTGAATTAAAGTGGGTCCCACAAGTCACATCACAAGTCACATTACTAGTCAACTTTGTCACTTTAGCTTGATGGAAGTTGTTAGTAGTTGAAAACTTGTAAATTACACTTCTATTATTTTATTTGAAGTGTAAAGTGACATATACCAACTTTTGGTATTGGTTAATTAGATTTTTGAAATAAAAAATTCATTCACTCTTCCTTTCTCTCTCTTTCACGGTGAAAGTGAAAATGTCCCTTCTCTTTCTTGGCTCGGCCGAGAATTACAAAGGCAAATGAAGCAATTTGTTGCAAATTTTTCCAAGTGCTAGCACACATTACATCATACAAAGGTGATAGAGAAACATTCCCTAGAGTTTGGAATCTCAAACTTCAAGCTTGGAGCTTCAACATACATCAAAGAGAGGAGCCTGGAACAACTTCTCAAAGTGGAATTTTTGAACTCTACACCTACATCCAATCCGTTCAATGTAAGTATTTCCGCTACTTCTTTGCGTATTCACACATCAATTTTGCTTAATATGATCTTGGATTGATTTTAGAGACCCAACAATGGTATCATGAGCCTATTTAATCATGAAATTGAATTAGGGTTCTTATTCTTGAATTTGGATATTTTTTATTTGAGCATGATTTAATCAAATTATTTGTTTGAGTATGCTTAGATAATGATAACTTAGAGTTATGCATGATCAATTTTATGGAAAATTAATTGGATTAATTATCCCCAAATCTATAGGCTTGGCCGAATGATATAGTTACCGTAAGCTCATGGTGATTTTGAAATTTTAGACCATTGGATGAGTTTAAAATGAATGTATAAATTGATTTGTGATTTAATTGGATTGAAATCAAAATTAATGAAAAATTATCATGATTGCTGTGAGCTTGTATGAGCATGTTGGGATTGATTTTGCTTCAATAATGTTGGATATGTTTTGAAAATAATAAAGCATGATTAATTATGTAAATTGGTATTTTGGAAATGTTAATTTGAATAATTAATTATGGCTATACACTTTAATTAAATAAATTGTGGTATTTGGAATATTAGAATTTAATTAATTAGGCTTAATTTGGAATTGGGCTAAAATTGTTGTATTTGGGCCTAATGGGCTTGGTTGGGCAAGTTGGTTTAGGACAATTGGATTGGGTCCAAATTGGGCCTAAAACCATTCCATTAAGTCCAAATATAATAAATGGGCCTTTTAAATTTAATTGGACCTAATGGGCCAAAATTAATTTTATGGCAAATAGGGTGATTCATTTAATTGGGCCTTGGAATTTGGGTTTGACCCATATTGGCCAAAGCCCATGCCTTAAGAAATTAATTGAAAGCCCATTGGACTTTAATTAAATTGACATTGGATGTTAATTGGGTTTTGAGACCCATTAAGATTAGAATTAGAATCTAAGTCGCAAATGCACATTAAAAGTGTAATTATTTAATTTGGAATTAAATAAGAATTAGTATTGAATACAAATTAAATCGGATTTAAAATTTTAGTTCGATATAATTCAAGAATACGCATATGGAGTACTTATTCTTAAACGAGTTGGACTCACACAAATCAAATCGTTGTTTGAACATTGGATGATCACTTAATTCAAAGATTAATTAATTGGATTAGATTGATTGAATAACATGCTTTGTGTGAATACATTGATGTATTGTATGAATAATGTATATCAGATGGATATTAGATGGGTGAGGGCATTTTGGAAATTGTTGTAATAAATTTAGAATTTATTAAATTGGACCTGCGTGTCCAGCCTTTATCTCTCGACTCTTTGTAATTATCTTCTCACCAATTCCCCTCAATATTAATGAGGTTTCTTTATTGTATTATGTAATTGGGTAGAAGTTAGAATAGTGCTAGCCGGGGAGAGGAAATTGAGTGATTTGTTCTAGGAAAAATTTATGAGATATCCATCCGCATATCATTATTATTTTATTTATCGCGCCTTATTATGCTTTTAGAATGCATGTTTAAGGGTGTATGATGAGACCTAATTGTGGGACACAGAAATTGGGCGACGCATGTTGTACCAGGCTCGCGGCCCAGTCAGGAGTACGGAGTAGCCACGGGGGACTAAACCGGAGAATAATGGAGTCGCCACCCGGTGTGAACCGGGAAAATGAGATTTAAGGCCGCACTCACCCCTCGCAAGGGAAGACCTCAAACCGTTGGGTCGGAATGGTCCCTTACTTATGCCACTTGTAATGAAAGGATTTATGTAATAATTTAATCAGGCTTAAGTAGCACTTATTTCCAAGAGTATCATGCTTCTAAATTCACATGTACAAAATAAAACTTACACCTAAGTTTACATATATTTCACATCTAAGATTGCATGCTTGAAAGTACATCAAAGGAGCGACAAACATACAACTTCACTGGCAAATTATATTCAAGAAAACACAAGCACACATACTAACCACACAAGCACACATGTGAGCACCTTCTCAAGTGGTACGTGGAATTGTATCCCAAGTACAGACCGTACTACCGTCCATTCGGAATCGGCTACAGAATTTATGTCTGGGTTTCCATCCGATATACCACAAGAAATAATACTCAAATGTTATCATGACATAGGTATATGAATCGTAATACATTAAACACATTGTATTCATACATGTGGGGATAGCTACTAGGAAAACTATGAATGAAATCTGATGAAAAGGGCTCAGTTCAGTGGGTGCGCATTCGCGTAGCGTTTGAAAACGCGTTCGAACGGTAAACAGAAGGTTCACATTCGTATAGCGTTCGAGAACGCGTTCGAACGGAACCAGACCCGATGCATGATAAGACTAAGAAAGTGCGTGTGCGTTCGCGTAGCGTTCAAGAACGTATTCGAACGGTAAACAGAAGGTTCACGATCATATAGCGTTCGAGAACGCGTTCGAATGGAACCAGACCTTATGCATGATGAGACTAAGAAAGTGCGTGTGCGTTCGCGTAGTGTTCAAGAACGCGTTCGAACGGTAAACAGAAGGTTCGCGTTCGTATAGCGTTCGAGAACGCGTTCGAACGGAACCCGACCTGATGCATAATGAGACTAAGAAAGTGCGTGTGCGTTCGCGTAGAGTTTGAGAACGCATTCGAACGGTAAACAGAAGGTTCGCGTTCGTGTAGCATTCGAGAATGCGTTCGAACGGAACCAGACCTGATGCATGCAACACAAAGAATAAAGACAACAATGTCAAGCTCAGTATGTCCGATTAAACGTATCTTGCATTCAACCGAACACACATCAACCGGCGCGGCAAAGCATCGTGGTAAAGGGCTTTAACCCCTCCCCATAGGGGATCTTTCATTCCACTTACTAAGCCCATGCGCTCGATTGAATCATGCATACAAAGAATTAAAAGCAATAATATCAAACTTGGTATGCCCGATTGAACGTATCTTGCATTCAACCGAACACACATCAACCGGCGCGGCAAAGCATCGTGGTAAAGGGCTTTAACCCCTCCCCATAGGGGATCTTTCATTCCACTTACTAAGCCCATGCACTCGATTGAATCATGCATACAAAGAATTAAAAGCAATAATATCAAACTTAGTATGCCTGATTGAACGTATCTTGAATTCAACCGAACACACATCAACCGGTGCGGCAAAGCATCGTGGTAAAGGGCTTTAACCCCTCCCCATAGGGGATCTTTCATTCCACTTACTAAGCCCATGCGCTCGATTGAATCATGCATAAATAAGCAACATGCAGAATTCAAGTTACTGTTTTGAGGATTTTAAGGGCTGTTTGAGGGCTAATAGGAGTGCAGTTTTTTTATGTTACTACTTTAAGGTTTTTAGGGAATATTTTAAGTGTATTTTGCTGCTGTTTTAGGGGTTAATTACTGCTGTTTGGGCGTGTAAAACAGTGCAATTTTTGTGTTCACTGCAGTTCAGTTTTTGGTTGTAATTTTCGGTGATGGAGGGCTGCTGTATAGGGCTGGTTTCGGTGGCTTTAGAAAGATATAAAGGCTTGTTATTTTCGGTTATGGAGGGGTTAAGGAGGGTGATGTGTTCGGCTATAGAGTGGAGGAGATGAAAAGAATATTTTTTTTTTTACTTATCCTTGTGATTGGCGTGTGCTAGGAGAGGTGAATGGCTTGGAGAGGGGTGGTTTATATAGAGAAATGCTAGGGCTTCACCTTGTCTCACAAGGAAGGGATTTTGACATTAAAGGGAGGATTTGATTTGGTATTCAACAAGGAAATGATTAGATTGAGGGGGGACAAATCTTGGCTAGATTAGGAATACAAAATATTTAATTTGTTATGATTGATTTTAATTAGGCATGACATCTTTTTAATTTAGTATGTGATTTGTTTAGTTTGGTATATAATATATTTGATTTATCTTTATTAGGTATGATTATATTTTATGTTTTATTTAATTGGTAAATGGTTTTAATTATTTTATTTAATATTTATTTAATTTCCCATGTGTTTTATTAATTGGGATGTGTTTTATGGGCTTTGGGGGGCTAATTGGGCTAGGGTGCGAGGCTAGCAGTAAAACCAGAAATACCGACTCTATTCAAACGCCCATTCGAACGCTGTACGAACGTCCGCAATCTGCCTGACGTTCGAACGAATTAACGAACGCAGCACTAACGAAGACAGTGAACTTGTGAAATGAACTTGATGACGTACTTATTCTGAATTTCCCCTCCGACCCTCCGTTTCCCGCAATATCCTTAGCTAAAAAGATAGTGCCTCCAACTGAGACTCATCATCGGGTTTCACATGCGAAAATGCAATGCCTACAGTCGCCCTCACTTTGATGGGACTTGTGCAATGTGTGGCTTTGAACAATCCTATCAAAGTTATGCAATGCATTTTCACTTACCTGGCTCGGCTGCTGCCTCGAGCTGAGTTGGTGCTGCAGTGGACCTCGATCCTGGGACGCATCCCAATAACTGCAACCGACAACGGGGGCACCTCGACCCAATACCGCTGACAATAGGGACCTCGCCCTCGAACTGATGATGTAGTGGGCACCTCGACCCTGGGCACCTCGGCCCGGAACTACAACTGACAACGGGGGCACCTCGACCCAACACCGCTGACCATAGGGACCTCGCCCTCGAAACTGATGATGTAGTGGGTACCTCGACCCTGGGCACCTCGACCCGGGAACTACAACTGACAACGGGGGCACCTCGACCCAACCCCCAACACCGCTGACCATAGGGACCTCGCCCTCGAACTGATGATGTAGTGGGTACCTCGACCCTGGGCACCTCGACCTGGAACTACAACTGACAACGGGGCCTCGCCCTCAAGCTGATATGGGCCTCGCCCCCGAGCCGGCATGATATGGGCCTCGCCCCTTGGGACTCATCCTAAAAACTGAAATTGTGCTGACGCTGCTTGGCTCATTTCTGTCGCTTTCTCCTTTCTTCGAACCTGCGAACACAAAACAAAAACAAACACGAAGAGAATGCAATGTTACGTGTATGCATGAATGATTTTCTTATTCCGTTGGGTTAGGTCTTTTGCTAATTCCCGTGGTGACTGCTCGGTCTTCTCTCCCTCAGGAAAAGTATTGCTTCAATCTGTCTACGTTGATCGGCTCGGTGAACTCGTTCCCCTCCAAGTCTGATAGCTTCACTGCTCATTTCCCATTACCTTCTGCACTATGTAAGGTCCTTCCCAGTTTGGTCTGAATTTTCCTCTCGGATCTGTCGTCGACGGCCTCGACTGCTTAAGTACCAAATCACCTTTTTTGATCTTGGTGGGACGTACTTTCTTGTTGAATGCTCGGGCTAGTCTCTTCTGATACAACTGCATGTGATACAAAGACTTAGTTCTCTTCTCATCCAATAGTACTAATGATCAAACCTCTGTGCGACCCACTCTTGTTCCGGTAATTCTGCCTCTGCTAATACCCTCATAGACTGTATTTCCACTTATACTGGTAACACTGCTTCCATTCCATAGACCAAAGAGTAAGGTGTGGCCCATGTTGCTGTCCTTACTGATGTTCTGTACCCCCACAGAGCATATGGTAGTTTCTCAACCCAATCTCTGCAGTTTCTCTGTCATCTTGGCTAAAATCGTCTTTATGGTCTTGTTGGCTGCCTCAACTGCCCCATTTGCCTGCGGCCTGTACGGTGATGACTTGTGGTGGCCTATCCGTACCTCTGTAACATTGCTTTCGTCTCTCCTTGAAACTGAACCCCGTTGTCTGTCACTACATGATGTGGGCATACCATACCGACAAATGAGGTTCCGAGCTATAAACTTTGCCATCTGTTTTGCTGTAACATTGCGGAATGATTCGGCTTCCACCCACTTCGAGAAGTAATCCACTGCCACTACTATGAAGCGATGCCCATTTGATGCATTCGGTCGAATTTCCCCAATCATGTCAATCCCCCATGCTGAGAAAGGCCACGGCTCCGACAACCCGTGCAACTCTGTGTGCGGTAAGTGATTCAAATTACCATGTGCTTGACAGTCATGACAGTGCTTCACCATCTTCGCGCAATCTGTTTCCATGGTTGACCAATAAAAACCTTGCCTCACTATCTTGCGGGACAGATTCAACCCGTTCATTTGCGGACCACATACCCCGGCGTGTATTTCTTCCATTACACGTTGAGCTTCTTCTTTTCTCAAACACTTCAACTGAATACCGTTTGCTTGCCTCTTGTACAGTTCCCCTTTCAAAATCACATACTGGGAAGCTAACTTCTGAATGGCTATTCTGTCTTTTCTGCCTGCCCCTTCCGGGAGAGTTCGCCATGTTCCAATATCTCTGAATGTCATAATACCAAGGTTTACCGTCGTCGACCTCAACTTCCAGAATTCTTTCTATCTCATAAACAGGTCTGTTGTACGTGTTGTCAGTATCAACGGTCTCATCACTAACTTTTCTGGATTTTCCCAAGTTGCTGCGAGCGTAGCCAATGCGTCTGCCATCTGATTCTCTTCTCTCGTAAGTGCTGAAACTTACACTCGGGGATAACCTGTGCCAATTTTCTGAGGTGAAGAAGGTAAGGTTTCACCATTCTTCTTTCAATTCCCATTCTCCTCGCATCTGCTGGACCACCAACATAGAGTCTCCGTAGACTTCCACACTCCCGGCCTTCAAGGCTATCAATGTTGTCAACCAAAAGCACATGCTTCATACTCGGCCATGTTATTAGTCGCTCTGAATGTCAACCTCTTGGCCAAAGGTAAAGTCTCTCCCTCGGGGGTACTATCACGATCCCAATTCCGACTCCCTTGTAATTCACCACTCCGTCAAAATACATCTTCCATCTCTGAACTGTTATTGCTTGGATCTCTTCGTCTGGAAATTCAAACTTATACTGACCCCTCAACAGGGTTGCAATGCCAGAAACTCTGCTACTGCTCGCCCTTTGATCACTTTGGAGGTGAGATACTCAATGTCAAACTCTGTCAGCAATACCAACCATCTGCCCATTTTCCCACTAGCGAAGGCACCGAATGAAGATATTTTAGAGGATTTTCCTTTGCCACTATTGGATCTTGTATGACTGGAAATAATACCGCAATTTTCTGGAAGCCCATACCACTGCAAGATAGATCTTCTCAACTTCTTGATACCGAGCCTCATACGGGAGCATCTTCTTACTCAGATAATAGACTGCATGTTCTACCCCTGTGTCTCATCAGCCTGTACCATCATTGCCCCCAGTGCTTCTGATTCTATAGCCAAATACAATATCAAAGGTCTGCCCGGTCTCGGAGGTTTTCAATACATGAGGCTTTACCAAGTATTCTCTGATCTTGTCGAAGGCTGTCTGACACTGTTCATTCCATCTCACTGGCTGATCTTTTCTCAACAGTTTGAAGATAGGCTCACATACTGATGTCAACTTGGCAATGAACCGACTGATGTACTGAATCTTTCCCAAGAATGCTCTGACTTCTTTTTCTGTCTTCGGTGCAGGCATTTCTGTGATTGCCTTGATCTTCTCGGAGTCTACCTCTATTCCACCCATTCCCACTGTATGACCAAGCAATTTCCCTGATGTCACCCCAAACACACATTTCTTGAGATTAGCCGCAGGTTGTATCTGTCAACTCTCTGAAGGAACCTTTCCAGTGCTTCAATATGCCCAACTCTTGTCTCTGATTTCACCATCATGTCATCTCATACACCCCTCAATCTCTTTGTGCATCAAGTCGTGGAAAAGTGTAGTGGCCATCCGCTGATAAGTAGCCCCCGCATTCTTAAGCCCAAACGGCATAACCTTGTAACAATAAGTACCCCACTCAGTAACAAATGTAGTCTTATGTTTGTCTTCCTCAGCCATGAGAACCTGATTGTAACCTGAAAATCACTGCCATAATACTAGCAATAAAGCACATATCACCAGCAACATTATATGCGGCGGGCTATGCGGAGGAAAATCATCTTTCGGACAAGCCTTGTTGAGATCTCTGTAGTCTACACACATTCTGACCTTCCCATCTTTCTTCGGCACCGGTACTATATTAGCCAACCACTC
This sequence comes from Zanthoxylum bungeanum, assembly GCA_019454045.1. Lineage (NCBI taxonomy): Eukaryota > Viridiplantae > Streptophyta > Magnoliopsida > Sapindales > Rutaceae > Zanthoxylum > Zanthoxylum bungeanum. The sequence continues at coordinate 36,391 of SKCR01055137.1, read as the reverse complement.
GGGATATTTTACTACTTCCAAGAACCCCACATCTATCTGTTTCTTAACTTCCTCTCTGACTTTCTCAGCCCATTCTGGTCTCATCCGTCGGAGTTTCTGTTTTACTGGCCTCATATTCGGATAAGTTGGTATCGTGTGCTGGGCAATGTTTCTGTCTACCCCAGGCATGTCCTCATAGGACCAAGCAAACACTTTGGCATATCTGACCAACACTTCTCTAGTTTCTCCCTCTCTTCGGAGGTTACTTCACTTGCAATCAGAATTTCCTTGGGGTTCTCAAGTGTACCCAAGTTAAATGCAATAGTTTTGGCTGAACTGATGTCAAATATGCTTGATTCGTGCAGTAAATGGAAATGACTCATGCAAGTAAGCAAAAGAGATGTCTTTATTATGGATAATGCGGAAGTACATTCAAACAAATCAGGAGGTAAATGTCTTCATCATCTATAGACACTCTTCCTCTGCAATCAGGTCTTCCTCAGGCTTTTCGTCCTCTCCCAGAGTAAGGCTCTCCAACTTCATCAGTTCTTCCTCCCAATTCTCTTCTTCTTTCTTCATAATTTCTTCAACTATCAGCTTCTTACCCAACATATCCTGGAAGATCTCAAATCCAGGTACCACAATTCCATTAACTTCCACAGGTTCAGGCTCCCCTTGATATCCTGAAGCTTTCACAAAACATTCCATCAGTTTCAGGCCCTTTTTCTTGACCTTTGGCTTTTCTTCATCAGACTTATACCCCAAACCCTTCCGAGTAGTCTGTCCTCTGAAATCTGGTAATTTTGAACCTTTACCCGGCTCAAACTTCATTTTCTCCATAATCCTAGCCACCCTAGGATCCACCCACTCCTCAAAAGTAGCTGACACCTGAAACCTCGTGAAAGGTTGTATCTCCAAGGCAGCCACGGCATTATCTAACTCAGCCCGGATGGTAACAACTTCTCCCTCATACGGGAACTTGATCATCTGATGCAAAGTGGAAGGCACGCCCCCAAGTTTGTGAAACCAAGGCCTTCCCAACAATAAGGCGAAAGTAGCCGGGATGTCCAGTACTGTGAACTCAACCTCATCTTCAATCGGTCCTACCTTGACCATAGCCACAAAGGTACCCTCAACTCCTCTTTTACTGTCATCATAAGCCTTAATAGTCATACTGGAGGGGTCCAAGTCTGTTGCTTTCATACCCAATCTCGCCAGAATTTTCAGGGGGCACACATTGATGGACGAACCGTCATCCACCATCACACATGAAGTTCTCTTGCCCCTCACCTCGGCCCTGATAAATAGAGGCCTGTTATGATTTCCTCCCCTCTGCTGGGAGTTCATCCTCAAAAAAAGATATCTGCAAAGCTTCCTTCTGAACCGACCCATAAAACATTGCAGGGTTGGCGTCTTCCGGTACCACAATCTTGCTCAAGGCCTCAACCATAGCCTGCCTATGCTCCCGAGATGCACATAACAGTTCCCAGATACTCACTTGTGCTCTAGTCTTCCTCAATTTCCTCAGCACTATATCCCCCTCAGTGTTTTCTGCAGTCTCAACCACTTCTCTAACATCTGTCAAAACTTCCTTACCCTTATCTGCCATATCATTGTAAAAACGACCACTGCGCGTCATTCCCCTTACTTCTTCCTCGTCACTGCTAGAGAAATCAAGCAAAAGTTTTTCCCCTGCTCAGTTCATCTTCACTAGTACTATCCCAGATTCCCAGGCAAAAGGCTAGAGGAGAAAGGATTTGGACAAGGTCTTCTGGGAGGCCAGAATTGATCATATAGGCTGGTGGTGGTACGGCACGGTAATTGGGTAAGGGGTCTGTGTGTGTCAGGCTGTTCTGTTTCTGGGTCAGGTATTTTCTTGGAGTCTATCAGGTCTTGGATTTCATGGCGGAGTCGGGCGCAATTGTCGGTGTCATGGCCCTTTTGTTGGTGAAAGTGACAGTAAAGGCTTAGGTTATAATGTGATGGTAGGGGATTGGGTAATGGTTTGGCTTCCAAGGGTTTTAAAAGCCCTTGCCTCTTCAGTTTCTCTAGCACTTGGACAGGGGCCTTCCAAGTTGGAAAACTGCCGGTTCCGGATAGCGGCAATCTCAGCAGAAACGGGCTTTGTTCCCGATGTTCCCCCAATGGGCCTCCTGTTCAGACCATAGAAATTTTTATTCTCGGCCTCTTCTTCTTCAATATCCATGACAGTTTCCCTCAACTGCCGAAAGTCTGCAATCATGGAGGTCATCCTCCTCAACTTGCTGTAAATGGAGGGCCTGGTGCCTTTGATAATCATTTTAATCTGGTCCTTCTCCGAGGGCCTAGTCTGCATCTTCAATAACTGACCCCTCCACCAGTCCACATACTCCTTAAAACTCTCCTTCGCTTTCTGCTTAACATTCTCCAGATCACGGAGTGACAGATCGATCTCTAGGTCAGTGACATACTGCTTCAGGAAAGCATCAGCCAACTCCCTCCAATCTTCCTTCACTTTCTTCTCCAAACTGTGGTACCACACCACGGGAGCTCCTTCAAGCGACATTCCAAACATTTTCTGCACTTGGCGCTGAGATAAGCCAACTGAACTCATGACTGATACAAACTGTCGGAGATGCACCCTTGGATCCCCATTCCCGTTAAACTTAGCCATATCAGGCATCTTGAACTGTGCCGGCAACTGTTCCTCGAAAGTCAGTGTGTCATAATCAGCAAATCCTCATTCTTACCCCTCATCTTGCGGGTAACCGACTCAACCTGATCCCGGAGCTTCTGTAACTCTGCCTGAGACCAGATACTCTACCTGCTGCATACTCTGCCATATCATCATCAAAAGCGGGGATATCATCCCCCAATCTGTTCGGAGGTTCCTCTTGTCTACATCCCCAGAACTACCCCCAGCACGAGACCCGGCTATGCCAGCCACAGCAGTAGTCAAAGCCTGCAACTGTTCATTGATCTTGGCGAGACCGTTCTCTAACTGATCCATACGGGACACCTCATTATCGGATTCACTCATACTGTTCTTTTAGTGAGCCTTGTCCCTTCTCTAACCCAAACGGTATCTATGATGTCTTTTTGAGACATAGATGGTGTTAACATGATATATGTATGTATGAGGTGCATGAGATGCATGTAACATATATAACATACTAAATCAAATAAAACTCTCAAAAAATCGGCCCGTTATCATTTTAGAATCTTTCGGGCTAATTTTCATAGGAGTGAACCCATCCCAGTTTAAATGGCCCAATGAGTTCACATCTCATGACAAGAGCCCGACTAAATCCAAATGGTAACGTTCCGAACACAATCACAAAGTGGCCCATCAATCACTTAGAAGCCTTTGGCCCAATCGTCATAAAATACATTCTTGTCCCAGTTTAAATGGCCCAACAAGCCCATATCCCATGACAAATGGTCCAAATGGATCCAAACGACGATGTTCCCAAACACAAGCATAAGAGATAATGCAAACATAAAGTAATAATTTCTACGGAATGGCCCATCAACATTTAGAAGCTTTGGGCCCAATGGTCATAAGGTACGAACTCGCCCCAGTTTAAATGGCCCAGCAAGTCCGCATTTCTGACAATGGTCCAACTGCATCCAAATGAGGATGGTCCACTAGCACATACTCAAGGAAATAATTGTTACTTTAACCATACAAACCCGGTCTATGGGTGGGTTCACAAGAGTATAGACAAGGCTCTCATAGGCGAAGGATGGCCCACAACTAGGTCTCCCCAATCAAGGGTCGAGCGACCAAGTGAGCGCACCCTTTTTTATACACTAAGGTACGTGCCAATGAGCTTGGTGTGTGACGGACTGTCAAATGGATTTCCCGTTGTAGATTCCCCAGAGGGAAGGTGGAGCGAGGCTCACTTAAATACCCAAGCCTCTTAGGCTCTTATCGCTTGTTGTCAGGAATAAACAACGAGTCCTCCAAATTAGTCCATCACAATAGGCTACGAGTAGATGGCTATATAGGTGCCTTCACAGCTTTTCCTTCTAGAAAGGTAGTGAATGAAGGAAGACACCCAACACCATTACCTAGCCTTAAAATGCCTTTGATTAAACCCCCATTTTATCCACTATAGACACGGTCAATTAAAACATAAATCCAAACATTACAAGACAATATTCGGGGCCAATTCTCTATCCCCAGTGGAGTCGCCAGACTGTGGGACACAGAAATTGGGCGACGCATGCTGTCCCGGGCTCGCGGCCCGGTCAGGAGTACAGAGTAGCCACGGGGGACTAAACCGGAGAATAATGGAGTCGCCACCCGGTGTGAACCGGGAAAATGAGATTTAAGGCCGCACTCACCCCTCACAAAGGAAGACCTCAAACCGTTGGGTTCGGAATGGTCCCTTATTTATGCCACTTGTAATGAAAGGATTTATGTAATAATTTAATCAGGCTTAAGTAGCACTTATTTCCAAGTATCATGCTTCTAAATTCACATGTACAAAATAAAACTTACACCTAAGTTTACATATATTTCACATCTAAGATTGCATGCTTGAAAGTACATCAAATGAGCGACAAACATACAACTTCACTGGCAAATTATATTCAAGAAAACACAAGCACACATACTAACCACACAAGCACACATGTGAGCACCTTCTCAAGTGGTACGTGGAATTGTATCCCAAGTACAGACCGTACTACCGTCCATTCGGAATCGGCTACAGAATTTATGTCTGGGTTTCCATCCGATATACCACAAGAAATAATACTCAAATGTTATCATGACATAGGTATATGAATCGTAATACATTAAACACATTGTATTCATACATGTGGGGATAGCTACTAGGAAAACTATGTATGAAATCTGATGAAAATGACTCAGTTCAGTGGGTGCGCGTTCGCGTAGCGTTTGAAAATGCGTTCGAACGGTAAACAGAAGGTTCGCGTTCGTAAATCGTTTGAGAACGCGTTCGAACGGAACCAGACCCGATGCATGATAAGACTAAGAAAGTGCGTGTGCGTTCGCGTAGCGTTCGAGAACGCGTTCGAATGGTAAACAGAAGGTTCGCGTTCATATAGCGTTCGAGAACGGGTTCGAACGGAACCAGACCTGATGCATGATGAGACTAAGAAAGTGCGTGTGCGTTCGCGTAGTGTTCGAGAACGCGTTCGAACGGTAAACATAAGGTTCGCGTTCGTATAACGTTCGAGAACGCGTTCGAACGGAACCAGACCTGATGCATGATGAGACTAAGAAAGTGCGTGTGCGTTCGCGTAGCGTTTGAGAACGCGTTCGAACGGTAAACAGAAGGTTCGCGTTCGTGTAGCATTCGAGAACGCGTTCGAACGGAACCAGACCTGATGCATGCAACACAAATAATAAAGACAGCAATGTCAAGCTCAGTATGTCTGATTAAACGTATCTTGCATTCAACCGAACACACATCAACCGACGCGGCAAATCATCGTGGTAAAGGGCTTTAACCCCTCCCCATAGGGGATCTTTCATTCCACTTACTAAGCCCATGGGCTTGATTGAATCATGCATACAAAGAATTAAAAGCAATAATATCAAACTTGGTATGCCCGATTGAACATATCTTGCATTCAACCAAACACACATCAACCGGCGCGGCAAAGCATCGTAGTAAAGGGCTTTAACCCCTCCCCATAGGGGATCTTTCATTCCACTTACTAAGCTCATGCACTCGATTGAATCATGCATACAAAGAATTAAAAGCAACAATGACAACTCTGAGTGTCGGCAGCATATGATGATGACACGTGGCACGGCGCACGTTAGCAGGTCGGCTGTGATGGTGACACGTGGCACGGTGCATTTTAGCAAAGTCAAACTTTTCTCATATTCTGATTTGTGGACTCGGCGCACGTAGCACTGTTCGGCGTATTTTAGACGTCGCGACGCGGAAGTCTGGGCGTCGCGACGCGCAGAAGACCAAAATATCCCTGTTGACGCATTTTTGTCCGTTTTTGCCCCAAATTGTCTCCAATGCTTTCCAAACTTTATTTATCTACAAAATAACACAAAATACATCAAAACGTTCACAAAACTCAAGAAACTATATAAAATATTAGGTCAAATGAGTTGGAATAAGTGATATAAATACCACTCATCAAGTACTCAACAGAGGGTTAGAGGCTCGCCGAAAAATAGTGGGAGGCCAGTATTGAATTTGCAATTTTGTTCAAATACTTGGCATTACACGCTTTCAAATTATTTCGTCAATTATATATATTTATTAGTTGGACTAATATTTTATTATTTTTCTTGTAACAGTTGGACTGTACCCAAATATCGTTAATTGAATAGTTTGACTATTGCAATTAAGATGACTGGAAAGATCGGGGTTAGAGATATTATCATGGGTGAAAATGTCTTTAATGGCGCGAACTTTCCTGACTGGGATATGAACCTCAGGATTGTCCTGGGGGGCTGAGAGGATGCTCTATATGATAGAGAGACCTCTCGGGCCTAAGTCCGGAAATGAGCAGCCGCTTCAGCTTGAGCTTTGGAAGACTCATAGTAATGACAACTCAACTGCTCAATTTGTCATGCTCACTGTGATGACCCCTCAATTTCATCGCCAAAACAAGGGATTGGATCCCTATACTATGATGGCAAAATTGAATGACCTTCATCGATCTAACCTTATATCGCAAAGGTATGAATTGCAGAAGAAGCTCTTTCGCTCTCGAATTTCAGAGGGTACATCTGTCGAGCACCATGTGTCGCAGATGATTGCTGACATTGAATAGCTGGGTCAGCTAGGCATAACCTTTGAGGCTGAGACTTCTATAGATTTGATCTTGCAGTCTCTTCTTGACAACTGGAGCGGGTTCATCATGAACTATAATATGATAAACCAAGACCATACTCTTGGAGAGCTGATGACAATGCTGCGTGAAGCAGAAAAAAGCTATTGAAGGGCAAAAAGCGCGAAGCGCACTTCGCTTCAACATCTCAGTCTCCCAAGGCTTGGCCGAAGGCTACTAAAGGTGTAAATAAGAAGAAGAAGAAGAAGAAGGGCAAGGCCAAATTTTCAAAGTCTTCTGGGAAGGCAAAGGACAAATCCCAAGATGTATGCATGCAGTATGGAAAACGGGGTCATTGGAAGCGTGACTGTCGTGAGTACAAGGCGCATATGCAGGAAATCAAAGAGGGCAAGACACCGACTTCAGGTATGTTTGTTATAGAAATAAACATGTCTACTTCTAGTTTTAAAAATTGGATTTTTGATTCTGGTTGTGGTACTCATATATGTACTAATGTGCAGGATCTGCAGATTAGCAGGATACTGGCCTCAGGGGAGATTGATTTACGAGTTGGAAACGGGACCAGGGTCGCTGTTTTGGCTGTAGGAACTTATATTTTGGAACTGCCCTCGGGGCATGTACTAAACTTATCAGACTGTTATTATGTACCTAGTTTGACTATGAATATTATATATGTATCTTTATTAGCCCAATGTGGGTATACTTTTGTTTTTAGAAACACTGGGTGTTTTATGTATAAAAATGATATAGAGATATGCAGTGCTGATGTGAATAATGGTCTTTATATTTTGAATATAAATCAATCTCAAACATATTATGTGACAAACAAAAGGCTTAAACTGAGTAACAAATACGAAACATATATGTGGCATTGTCGTCTGAGACATATTAACAAGACTCGCATATCCACACTTTCGAATAGTGGGTACTTGGACGGATTTGATCCAAATTCATATGATGTCTGCGAATCTTGTTTATTAGGCAAAATGCCTAAAACACCTTTTAGCGGTAAAGGTGCACGTGCCACCGAACTGTTAGCCCTCGTTCATAGTGACGTATGTGGGCCCATGTCTAGCCAGGCTAGAGGTGGATATGAATACTTCGTAACCTTTACAGATGATGCATCGCGTTATAGTGTAGCCATTGCATTTTTGCATGTGAAACCCGATGATGAGTCTCAGTTGGAGGCACTACCTTTTTAGTTAAGGATATCACGGGAAACGGTCGTCGGAAGGGAATCGGTATTTCGTTAGATCCTTATTCACTTGTTTAGCGTCAAGCTCGCTCGTTGGACCTCCGTTTTAAAGCACATTTGGCCTAAAAAACCCAGAACCTTTTAATCTTGGCCCAAACCCACTCACCAAACCAACACAACACCTAACCCACCAAGACAAAGCCCACACCACCACCACCTAGGCCCACACGCCCATCACCCTAAAATACACCCAAATTAAATTAAATATTAATTAAATAATGTAATTGAATTAAATAAAATAATTAAGTCATTTACTAATGAAATAAAACATAAAATATAATCCTACATAATTTAGATAAATCAAATATATTAACTTCCTAACTAAACAAAATCATATACTAAATTAAAGAAATATTATGCCTAATTAAAATCAATCATAACCAATTAAAAATATTGACTTCCTAATCTAACAAATTAAATGCCTAATGAACACTAATCAAATATTCAACCTTCCTAATTCACCAAATTTTGTCCCCCCCCCCCCCCCCCCCCCCTCAATCCATTGATTTCTTATCCAACACCAAATCAAATCCTCTCTTTAATGCCAAAATCCCTTCCTTGTGAGACAAGGAGAAACCCTAACCCTTCTCTATATAAACAACCCTTAACCAAGACATTCATCTTCTCTAACACACACGCCAGTGACCAAAAAATAAAAACAATAGCAATAACCTTCCTTCTCTCTCTAGCCTCTAGCCTCTCGCCTCTCTCAGCTCTCACTGACGGCACAAACAAAAACAAAGCAAGCAAGCCTCATACACTCACACAACCAACCCACTCACTACCTTCAAGAACCCTCACGCACCTCAGCCATCTTGACACCCTAAGCCACACGTCCCCACCAGCCCTTCACACCATCCATCAGCCACGACAATGGCACCATAGAGACCCATCACAATTAATTCACGCCACCTTACACGTCCCTCACCTAACTCATCACGCACGATCAACCACACCCACAAAATCAATCACGCACGATCAGCCATTGCCCTATTCCACGCCACATGCACTTCAACAATGCCCCTAACTTCAACATGTCATAGCCCTTAAACCCTCATGTACCAGAATTTCATCACTCCATTACACGTAGACATACTCATCATGCAATAAACCAAAAACTGCCGCACCCACAAGCCAAAACCTGCCAGAATTAATGCAAAACTGCTCCCTATTCAACCCTTAAAACTGCCCAGTAACAGCCATATAAACCGACCCTTAACCACCCAAAGACAGTAAGCCAAATAACCCTAAAACTGATCCCAAAATAGTCCCCTAATACACAACTGAACAGTGACCAGAAAAAACAGAGGAAAGAGCAGCAAAACGGAGCTCAAACAGCAAAACAGTGAGCTAAGACGCTAAACCAGTGAACCAGAGAAGTTGAGAGCTTTAACCCTTCCGATCTCCGTGAAATGCAAGTCCGAAAGTCGGCAAAAAAGGTTAGACCTGAGGGTATTTTTCACACTCGTTTTCAGTTTTATTTTTATTATTTATTGAGTATTGTTCGCATGATTATTATGTTAAAATGCATGTTGTGGCCCTTGAGTAGATAAATATGCATGTATTACGAAATATTGTATGTTGTGGCCTTGGAATAAAATGAAAGATGTGTCAACTCTCGCGGTAATATCGAATGGAAACCCGGACATAAATTTCATAGCCGATTCCGAATGGACGGTAGTATGATCTGTACTCGGGATATAACTCCACGTACCGCTTGAGTAAACGGCGCATTCTTTTGTTTTATGTTGCTTTGATTTATTTATTATTCGTCATTTGATTTTCGCATGATTATTTGTTTATATGTATGACGTGATCGAGCGCATGGGCTTAGTAAGTTGGATTAAAGGTCCCCTATTCTGAGGGGTTAAAATCCTTTACCACGATGCTTTACCGCGCCGATTGATGTATATTCGGTTGAATGTAAGATGTGTTCAATCGGGTATACGAAGTCCAATATTATTGTTTTTTTTATTTTTATATGCATGATGTGATCGAGCGCATGGGCTTAGTAAGTTGGATCAAAGGTCCCCTATTTTGAGGGGTTAAAATCTTTACCACGATGCTTTGCCGCGCCGATTGATGTATATTCGGTTGAATCTAAGATGTGTTCAATCGGGTATACGAAGTCCGATATGATTATCTTTATTTTTATATGCATGATGTGATCGAGCGCATGGGCTTAGTAAGTTGGATCAAAGGTCCCCTATTTTAAGGGGTTAAAATTCTTTACCACGATGCTTTGCCGCGCCGGTTGATGTATATTCGGTTGAATGTAAGATGTGTTCAATCGGGTATACGAAGTTCCATATAGTTATCTTTATCTTTGTAAGCATTGTAATGAAAAGCGCATGGGCTTATTGTGTTGGACTAAAAGGTTCTCCATTTGGGGGAAGGAGAGCCTAAAAGGCTACCTTTACCACGATATTTGCCACGTCTTTCATCTATTGATTGCACCATCTATCCTTGTCTTGGTTCGATCTATTATCATTTGTGTACCTATGTTATGATAGCATTTGGGCATTATTTCTCGTGGTATATAGGATGGAAACCCGGACATAATTTCATAGCCGATTCCGAACGGACGGTAGTATGATCTGTACTCGGGATACAATTCCACGTACTACTTGGAAAAAGGCCCACGCGTGTGTTCTTGTCAATCCTAGAGATCTTTTCTGCATCGCGTCACGACATGTCTATCTTAGCATATAGTTGCCCATTTTTACCTTATGCATTAGTATTACCTCTTTAGTTATTTATTTCTATTATGCGCTTAAGTGTCTTTCCTTAATATGCATGCTTGTATGAATGTTATTTGTTTGCGTTTCTGTGCCTATCAATGTGAAATCGCATGCTTTCCGTATGTCAATTTATCTTTATGCATGAATTCAGACATAGATTGTATGCAAATATGTGGTATGCAAATATAAAAATGTGTTATATGATATGAGCTCTGTACCTATGCATGCAAATTAGGAGTAAATTATCCTTGGAAATATGTTGTTGGTAAGATTATTGCACAAATCATTTTATTACAAGTGGCATAAGTAAGGGACCATTCCGAACCCAACGGTTTGAGGTCTTCCCTTGTGTGGGGTGAGTGCGGCCTTAAATCTTTGTCCCGGTTCACACCGGGTGGCGACTCCATTATTCTCTGATTTAGTCCCCCGCGGGCTACTCCGTACTCCCAACCAGGCCGCGAGCCCGGAACAGCATGTGTCGCCCAGATCCTGTGTTCCCACATATAGTTATGTGTATCTTATGAGACACAAGTCAAAACCTTTTGAGAAATTCAAAGAGTTTCGACACGAAGTAGAAAAATATACCGGCAAAAGTATTAAGACATTACGGTCGGACCGTGGTGGGGAATACTTAAGCAATGAGTTTCTTGATTACTTGAAAGAGTATGGTATTCTTTCACAGTGGACTCCTCCTGGAACACCGCAATTAAACGGTGTGTCCGAACAGAGAAATCGAACTTTGTTGGACATGGTAAGGTCGATGAAGAGTCGCACAGAGCTACCTATTTCCTTCTGGGGATATGCATTGAACAGTACAATACTTATTTGAATAAGGTTCTGTCAAAGTCTGTTCAACAGACTCCGTATGAAAAATGGACAGGAAAGAAACCAGGTTTCTCATTCCTGAAGATTTGAGGTTGCTGGGCATACGTTAAACGTTTGGATGGTACCAAACTTGAACCCAAATCGGATAAGTGTCTATTTGTAGGTTATCCTAGGGAAACCAAAGGAAATTACTTCTACAACCCACAAGAGAACAAAGTATTTGTTGCTCTACATGCGGTTTTCCTTGAGAATGAATTCCTAAATGCAGTGGTAAGTGGGAGGAAAGTAGAACTCGATGAAAGTTAGAGTGATATTGTTCCTAGCACAAAATCCTTAACGGAACATGAACAGTTCATCATGGATGAGACTGTACCACAATCTTCGAATACACAAGAACCACATAGATCAGAGAGAGTCAGAAAACAACCTGAGAGGTATGGGTTTTTGATCTCACCGCATGTGGATATTAATCTTATTGAGGAAGACGAATCGCTACGTATGAGGAAGCGATACAAGGTATCGAATCCGATTTATGGCAAGATGCCATGAAATCCTAAATGGGTTCCATGTACACCAACCAAGTTTGGACACTGGTTGATGCACCAGAAGGCATAAAGCCTATTGGTTGCAAATGGGTCTTCATGAAGAAGACCGACATGGATGGCAACATACAAACATACAAAGTTAGGCTTGTAGCGAAAGGGTATCGTCAACAACATGGTGTCGATTATGACGAAACTTTTTCACATGTTGCCATGATTAAATCCATTCGGATAATGCTTGCTATTACTGCATATTTCGATTACGAGATATGGCAGATGGACGTCAAAACCACTTTCCTTAGCTGAAACCTTTTAGAGGATGTTTATGCAACAGCCTGACGGTTTTGTCATACCAAAATATGCAGATAATGTTTGCAAGTTAAATCGATCCATTTATGGATTGAAGTGAGCATTGCGTTCTTGGAACCAACGTTTTGATGAGATCATAAAAGAATATGATTTCGATCAAAACGAGGATGATCCTTGTGTATATAAGAAGGTTAGTGGGAGCGCACTGACATTCATTGTCCTTTACGTTGATGATGTATTGCTTATTGGCAATGACATTCCCATGCTACAATCGGTGAAAGCTGGCTTTCATTAAAATTCTCCATGAAAGATCTGGGAGAAGCAGCCTTTATTCTAGGAATAAAGATCTACCGGGATAGATCTAGAAGTTGCTTGACTCCTCCCCAGAGACATATATTGACAAAGTGTTGAAGAGATTCAACATGGAACAGTCTAAGAGGGGACTGTTGCCAGTGTCACTATATCTAAGGACATATGTCCCTAAAACTCAAGATGAGAGAGACAACATTAGTCGGATCCCGTTCGCTTTATCATTCGGATCGATCATGTATGCCATGATATGTACGCGACCTAATATCCTCCTATGCTTTGAGCATATGTAGTCGCTATCAGGCCGATCCAGTGATGGTCACTGGGTTTGCGGTTAAGAACATCCTTAAGTATCTTAGACGAACTAGGGATGCGTTTCTTAATCTATGGAGATGAGACTTGAGGTAACTGGTTTTACCAATGCAAAGTTTCCAAACCGATAAGACGACTGTAAGTCACAATCTGGGTACATATATTTGTTTGAACAACGAAGCAGTAAGCGGAAATCTTCCAAGCAGAGACTGTTACCGATTCACAACAGAAGACGAATATATTTGTTGCAGCTGAAGAAGCAAAATAGTAGTTTGGTCCCGTAAATTCCTATTTGGATTAGGAGTAGTTCCATTAGCACAAGCCCATTCCATTGTATTGTGATAATAACGGGGCTATAAGCGCAGGCTAAGGAACTGCGATCTCATCATCAACGATCCAAGCATGTTCTTCGATATTTCCATCTTATTTGTGAGATCATACATCGTGGCGAGGTGAAGATCAAGAAGGTCACATCAGAGGACAATAATTAGAATCCACTGATGAAAGCTATTCCTCAGTAAACGTTTGAGGGACATGTACATAGTTCAGTGTTAGATACTTGAGTGACTGTGGCTATTGGCCAATTGGGAGATTGTTGGAATTATGACCCATAGCGTCACTATTTTGTAAAAGACATTGTGTTGTTTGTACAAATTAACTATGTGACAATGGAAATTGATATTTTATTCATTTTTGTAATTAGATTACGTTGATTAATATATAATAATGATAAAAGTCCTTATGATTAGTTCCGGATTAATAAGATATGAGACAGATCAATCCACTAAGGTTTAATCATTAAATATCCCTAGTCCGTAGTATTATCGAGACTGGACATCGATAATGCGGAATAGACTAGTATTGCACTTGTGCGCGTTTGTGGGCATAATGCATAGTTCTCATATATTTAAGTATTGGATACTTATGCAAGTGTAATAAGAGGTTGTGTTTATACCGATGGTACGAGGAACAGCTTCGCTCTGGATAGACCCCTCGGAATCCCATGGTAGTATGACTATGTGTCTATGGAATCCGATTCAGGGTAGGTGTATTGGTCTTAACCTGAGACTTGCATCGCTAGTACTTGCGACAATCAATACGCTTTGGTTTTGGTCGTCAGGGCTTTAACAGGTTCTATGTACGCCTCTTCTGGTTTTATTGAGAATCGTAGTGTATTGGGTGTGATGTCAAGACGGAAGTATCACTTCAGTCATATGGAGATGATGATCACGCAGGGATACAGAACTGGTTCTCTTTATGTTGCAACTATCGGGATAATATGACTAGGTCATGATTATCCGATTATAGAGACTAGTTACCAGTGATCTGATATATGCTTCGTACGGGGCAGACACTATTCCAGCCCCAGGCCTGCATGTGACATCCGATACTTGATCCAATACACAATACTATGTATACTACGCCTGATAAAGATTATATATTCCGTAAAAAATATTTCTGGAGAATTGGGTAGGCACGGCGCTTTGCTAGAAGCCAACCATGTCTCGTAAATCGGTAAGAACGTGGTACCGGGTACACACATGTTCGGATAGTCCAACGACCGGATTTACTGCCAACATATCCAGGGATCTCATGGGTCACTTCCTGAAGATTCACCGATGACGTATGACTCGAACATATTAATCTGGATTAATTATAAGAGAGAGAAAATTAATCTAGGATTAATTACGGAAAGAGTTTATCTGAGATAAAATTCATTAATAGAGAGAGAATGATTAATTCGGAATTAATCGATAAAATAATATATTCGATATATTAAATGAAATTAGATTTCATAACGGAATTAAAATTGGATTTTTAATTCGGCGAACGAATTAATTCGCGAGTGACTTAATAGTAATTTTGGTTAGGCATATTATTAATTAAATTTGATTTAATTACGTCACAACGGAAAATTGGTTAATCGAATTTAACGAACCCGAAGCCCAAAAATGTTGTTTGCGGGCCCACTCGATTTTGAAATTAAAGTGAGTCCCACAAAGTCACATCACTAGTCAACTTTGTCACATAAAGCTTGATGGAAGTTGTTAGTAGTGAAGACTTGTAAAGTACACTTCGATTATTTTAGTTGACTTGTAAAGGTGGACATATCCCAACTTTTGGTATTGTGGTATTAGATTGTTGCATCAAAATTCATTCCACTCGTCCTCTCTCTCTTTTTCATCCGGTGCCAGCGTGCCCTTTCCCTTCTCTTTCACTTTCTCTGGCTTGGTCGGCCTTTAACACCGGACCAGGCCGCCCTTTGGTTGCCCTTTTGCCCCGTGCTCTCCTCCCCCGGTCTCGGACCCTTCCCTAACGTTTTAGAATCTCAAACTTCAAGCTTGGAGATTCACCATACAAGCAAGCGAGGAGCTTGGACCTGTTGGGATTTATGTCCTAGAGCTTCATGTATTGTAAACGGAATTGATTTTTGTAATAATAATAAATGCATTATTCATTTTATCAAAGTTGTTTGATTATATCGCATATTGTCCAATTGTCTTGTTTACCTTGATTACTCTTGTACCTTTAGACTTAGTGTATGTTTGATGCACAAGAGGATTTAAGTCTAAAGTTAGTAATCTAAATAGTCCATAGAGAGCAAACAAGGAGGGTACTTTGTTTGTGGTTATCTATAGCTGCGGTCCATTCTATACTTGTATGACGACCTTGATCCGGGATCGTTCATGTAGTGACATGGGAATGGAGGCACCTTGTATGATAAGATCATATAGGACTGGACTCAGATAAATACGAATTCTTTTAATATCCGTTAACCGAGAAATTCATTTTATCTAATAGATGGTCATATATGGATTCGATCTTAATCCTGAGTGTACTACGAACTCCTGCATGACAGTTATGTCCTTTGATTTACTATGGTGAGGTTGGTGTTGCATTCCCAGCCAATAACTACGTATTTTGGGGATATGATTTGGTATGTAGCTGGGAACGTTTTACATAGATATGGAATTCACTCATTCTTACGAGAAGCAGATGAATATCTCTTTTAAGAGTTGATTCGGGACTTGAACAATTTGAGCGCTCAACTTTTCTATTACGAATAGAAAGTATTTTATATTCATAATTGTTATGAATTAATTGTTCATTATAGAATCAATGGTGCTTAAGAGACAAAATATTTAGAGGGGTTTAACGGACTTATGACCCGGCTCTATTTATGAGATATTCGTGAAGGGCTATATCCATATGTAATGACTATATCGATGGACACCGAAAATGTTCGGTTTATTTAATCCATCTACGGTAACGGAGTTCAACTTCGAGTTTTTAGTGGAATAACGCGGAGTTAATAATTCGTAATATTTGATTAAAGAGTTTAATTAATATTTCGGAATTATTGGAGCTCGGAACCGTAGGTCCATTTGGTCCCCGTGCTAGCTCGATTAACTGTAGCAAACCTAATATAATTAGATTGTCTAATTATATGCTCACATTATATTTATTTATATATTATTAATAAGATTAATAATATTTTTGTCACAAATGAAAACTATGTTAAATTAGTTTAACTTAATGTTTTCTAGAATTCTTTGATTATGAGATAATCAAGTTAGTAATAATTATGAGATAATTACTACAACATAATTGAAGGTAAATAAATCATTATTAATATATTGATTTTTATTTACCATTGGAGACAAAGCCATATGGCTTACCATGTCATCCAAGCAATTATGTCTATTAGGTGGCTTGGATACACCTAATAGTTTTGTCATTAGCTAATGCATTTTATGCTTTGGTATGGCCTCCACATTTATGTGTTTGCCATTGAAAGAAAGCATTGAATGCTTAATGACAAAGCCATTGTCTTTAGCTTAACATTTCTTATGCTTTGGTATGGCATTCACATTTTTGTGTTGGCCATTGCAAGAAAGCATTAGATGCTTAATGACAAGGTTAGTTGGCTTGTGTAAGAGAATATAATCTCTACCATTTCTCTCACTTCCTAAGGTTAACACTTTGCATTCATTCACACAATTGTTGTGAGAAAGATTTGAGAGAAAATAGAGAGAGTTCTAGCATTCACAAGTGTTGTGAAATTCCTTCCAAAGCCAAACACCATTGTGACATCTTAAATCTCTAAATAGTTTAGAGGTTTAATCTTTGTGAGTGAAGCCCACACTTCGGTTTGTTGGTTTCGAGTCATAGTTCGGAAGATCGAGTGGTTGATCCAAGTGTTGGACACCAAAGGATTGATCTTGGCTACTACAACAAAGGAGAAGGCAAGAAAATTTTGAAGATCCATACCGGACCGGTGCCACCACAAGCAACTTCCGCCGCGCTAAGGAAAGTCGTTTCCTACAATTGGCATCAGAGCTTAAGGTTGAAAAGTTTTCTTAACCCTTTCTCTTTTTAAGTTTAAGTTTTAATAATTTATATTAGATATAAATTATTAATATGCATGTTGTGATGAGTAGGCACAATTAGATTCATGAGATGAATGGTTTTTATGTTCATGTGATGAATGTTTACTTTGATTCATGTGATGAATGTATTGCGTTGATCGTTAATTTTTCCGGCTCTTATTTTTAGTATTGGAAATGTAAGACCATAAGGTCATATTCTTTCAAGTGTTGTAAGTTCATTTCTTTGTAATAAGTCCATTTTGTAACTCAATTTGTAACTTGGAGGAGCCGATGTCGCGAAGGACTCATTACGAACCTATTCTGCGAAGAACTCAACAACATACCATGGAGCAAGATTTAAAGACCATGGGATGCCTTGGATTTATTGTACTAATTAAATTAGTATTTTTTAAGAAAATAAATAAGAGCCTGGTTAACTCAATTTATGTATGTATGTGAAACTTCATTCTGTTACGAGTCCGTAGAAAAAAAGGGGACCAAAACGGAGTCCGGAAGCTTTGGAACGGAGTAAATGAAGTTCTAGTGTTAGAACACCAGACCGATAGCGTTCGAACGCCAGTCAAACGCAACTCAAACGTTTGGCTACTGCCTGGAAACGTTCGAACGCCCAAAGAACGCTACACGAACGTTTTCAGCCCAGACCTGGGCATATATATGTGTTTTAAATTGTTTATTAACATGTCATATAGCCTAGGGTGCCTACTCTTGCATTTTCACATGCCATAACATGTAGACATGCATGATATTCAAGTCATAAAATATGATTTTATGTAAATTTAAAAGTTAAATTAGAATATAAGATGCATGTAAACGAATTAATAAGATTAATTAGTTTAAAGGTTTAAAAATTACGAATTCAAGTTTAAGAACAAATGGACATTATGAGTACATTATTTTCCTTGGTATATCGGATGGAAACCCGGATATAAATTCCATAGCCGCTTCCGAATGGACGGTAATTTGGTTTGCACTCGGGATACAATTCCACGTACCTTTGGAGTAAATAACGTACTTTTAATCTATTAAATGGTTTAATGACATATAGTCCATTAGTTGAATTCTAAAATTTTAAAACCTATAAGTGAACTAATTTTTAAAAGTTAAAATTGATTAGATCACTTAAAAAACTTGATTAAATTAGTTTAATTAAGTTAATTGGTTAGTAGAGACTAATCGGGATTAGTGAATAAAATTTTAAAAGTTAAAATTGGTTAGATCACTAATCATCAACTAGTATTATTAAGGTTATGACTTTAGCCGAGCATAATCTAAGATTCATAAAATACTAGTGAGATAGAAACCTTACTCTTTTTAATAGTGAGTGGGAGAGGGGTATACCACAATATATCCCGCGATCTCCATTGTTATCCAGAAACGTGAGATTCAATAGGCGCCTCGAGACGGCTTTGCTTTCGTCCCCCTACGGATGGTGTCCTTTTTGGGTCAATATCAGGTTTGGATTCCGAAAGGATAGGGACTCTAGATGTATCTGGTGATTTGACCTACCCTACGGCGGCACTTCACTAGTTAAGTCCAAGGGTTCCGAAATAATGGGTCACACTCACAAAGGAATGATTAAGTTGTTAATCAAAGCTTCCTTGATCAAAATAACGGTAGTTGATTAATATAGGAATAAGAGTTATTTCAGATATATTAATCAATTGAGAATGTCTCAATCTATCATGCGAATACTTGACCTACCCTACGGCGGCACTTATTTGTGGGATGATAGATAACCGTGGCATAGTAATTCTTTTAGGTTTCTAATTCATTATACATTGATCATGCATCATGTTTAATTTTATGCCTAAATGTTTGACAATTTTAATATGCGACGAATGAATATTGAATGCGCGTTTATTATTTTTTCAGCCATGGCATCATCTGCAATAATCTCCATTATCAAACAACAAGAAAAATTAACCGGGGATAATTATGTTAAATGGAAAAGTGACATGAATGCTATCTTGGTCTGTGAAGACCTTAAATTTGTCCTAATGGAGGAATGTCCTCCTGAGCCAGCACCTAATGCTGGCAGAGCTGCACGTAATGCCTATAATAATTGGATTAAAGCTGATGAGAAAGCCCATAGCTATTTGATAGCATCCATGTCTGAGGTTCTTGCTGCACAGCATGAGCCTATGGCGACAACATCAATGATTATGCAGTCATTACAGAACATGTTTGGGCAACCTTCAGACCGGCAACAACATGAGGCAATTGCCTCTGTATTGACCGCTAGAATGAAGGAAGGCACATCAGTCCGAGACCATGTGTTAAGGATGATGGCTCATCTTAATATGGCTGAAACCCATGGTGCACGTATTAATGTGCAAAGCCAGGTGACAATGATCATGGAAACCCTTCCGAAGAGTTTCCTGCAGTTTAAGAGCAACTGTTCTATGAACAAGTTGACTTTCACATTGACTGAACTGCTGAATGAGCTCACCAATTACGAGTCCGTTATGAACGGTCCTCGTAGGCCCAATGCCGAGGCAAATGTTGCCGAATCTTCTAAATCTGCAAAGAAGAAGAAGAAAGGCAATTGGAAGGCAAAGGCAAAACCAATGAAAAAGAAGAACAATAAAAGCTCCAAAGGAACCAATGCCAAAGGAAAATGTTTCCATTGTGAACAACAAGGGCATTGGAAAAGGAATTGTCCAAAATACCTTGCAGAGCTTAAAGAGAAGAAGAATACAGGTAAATATGATTTACTTGTCATTGAGTCTCTTTTGGTGGAGGATGATAAATCCATATGGATTGTTGATTCTGGTGCCACTAACCATGTTTGTTGTTCTTTGCAGCTACTTGACTCATGGAGGGACCTTACTGAAGGTAGCTTTACCATGAGAGTTGGGACAGGGGATGCTGTTTCAGCAAGAGCAGTGGGAGTTTCAAATTTGAATTTTAATAAAAGTTATTTATGTTTGAATGGTGTGCTATATATTCCTGGTTTTCGCAGGAATTTGATTTCTGTAACAAAACTTATGGAATGTGGTTTTTCTGTTTCGTTTAATAATAAGTCAGTTATTATTAGTAGAAATGGATTAAATATATGCACGGGAAACTCCGAAAATAATCTATATGTATTAAGGCCGTTAATGCATGAATCACTGCTTAATACTGAAATGTTTAAGATTGAAAGATCTAAAACTAAACGGCAAAAGATTTCTCATGATGATACCTATTTATGGCACCTTAGACTTGGTCACATTAACCTTGACCGGATAGATAGACTAATTAAGAACGGAGTTTTAAATCAGTTAAAACTTGGTACTTTACCTGTCTGCGAATCCTGTCTAGAAGGCAAAATGACCAAGAGACCTTTTACTGGAAAAGGGATAAGAGCCAAAGAAACTCTTGAGCTAATACATTCGGATGTTTGCGGACCGATGAATGTAAAAGCCCGAGGTGGTTTTGAATACTTCGTCACTTTCATTGACGATTATTCCAGATATGGGTATGTTTACCTAATGCAGCACAAGTCAGATACATTTGAAAAGTTCAAAGAGTATCGTGCTGAGGTTGAGAACCAGTTAGGTAAAAGCATCAAAATTCTACGATCAGATCGTGGAGGAGAATACCTTGATAGAGATTTCGAGGAATTCTTAGTTGAGCATGGAATTGTTTCACAGCTCACAGCACCTGGAACACCACAACAAAATGGTGTTACAGAAAGGAGAAATCGAACCCTACTAGACATGATAAGATCAATGTTTAGTTATAGCACTCTACCTAGTTCATTCTGGGGGTATGCATTGCAAACTGCAATGTATATCCTGAATGTAGTTCCTTCTAAGTCTGTTTCTAAGACTCCCTTAGAGTTGTGGAATGGTCGTAAAGCTAGTTTGCGACATTTTCGTATATGGGGTGTCTGGCACATGTGCTAAAGAACAAGACTACTAAGTTGGAACCACGTTCACAGGTGTGCCTATTTGTAGGCTATCCTAAGGAAACTAGGGGTGGATTCTTTTATAGTCCAGAAGATAATAAAGTATTTGTGTCGACAAATGCTACATTTCTTGAGGAGGACTATATGAGAGAGTTCAAACCTCGAAGTAAAGTGTTACTTGAGGAGTTACTTGCTGGTACGACCAGTACACCATTGTCAAATGTTGACAAAGACATAACACCTTCTACATCTGAAAGTCAGATGCAAGTTTATCAGGATACCATACCACCTAGACGTAGTGGGAGGGTTGTAAGACAACCTGAACGCTATCTAGGAAATGGTGAGGTGCAAGTTGTTGCATCTTGTGATGGTATAGATGATCCATTGACCTATCATAGTGCAATGGAAGATACTGATAAAGAGGAATGGCTCAAAGCCATGAACCTCGAGATGGAGTCTATGTACTCTAACTCAGTCTGGGAACTTGTAGACCAACCTAATGGAGTAAAACCCATAGGTTGCAAGTGGATCTACAAGAGAAAAAGAGGAATAGATGGGAAAGTACAGACTTTCAAGGCTAGGCTAGTGGCAAAGGGTTATACCCAAAAAGAGGGAGTTGACTATGAAGAAACTTTCTCGCCAGTAGCCATGCTTAAATCCATCAGGATTCTTCTTTCCATTGCCGCATATTATGACTATGAGATTTGGCAAATGGATGTCAAGACTGCATTCTTGAATGGTAATCTTGATGAGAGTATCTATATGGTACAACCAGAGGGGTTCATTACCCAAGGTCAAGAGCAAAAAGTTTGCAAGTTGCAAAGGTCCATTTATGGACTTAAGCAAGCATCTAGATCTTGGAACATAAGGTTTGATACTACGATCAAGTCTTATAACTTTGAGCAGAACATCGATGAGCCTTGTGTCTACAAGCGCATCATTGATGGGAATGTGGTTTTCCTTGTGTTATACGTTGATGATATTTTACTCATTGGGAATGATGTAAAGATATTATCGGACGTGAAAATCTGGCTAGCTAACCAATTCCAAATGAAAGATTTGGGAGAGGCAAGTTATGTACTTGGGATCCAGATCATTCGGGATCGCAAGAAACGACTGTTAGCAATGTCTCAAGCAACCTATATCGACAAGATTCTTGTGCGATTTGGTATGCAGAATTCCAAGAAAGGTAATTTACCTTTCAGGCATGGAATTCATTTGTCTAAGGAACAGTCTCCTAAGACACCTCAAGAGTTGAGGAGATGAGACATATACCATATGCTTCAGCAGCAGTTGGAAGTCTTATGTATGCTATGTTATGCACGAGACCGGACATCTGTTTTGCAGTGGGAGTAGTCAGTAGGTTTCAATCCAACCCAGGATTAGATCATTGGGTAGCGGTGAAACATATTCTCAAGTATCTTCGGAGAACGAGAAATTATATGCTTGTATATACAAGTCAGGATATGATTCTGAGAGGATATACTGACTCTGATTTTCAGACGGATGTCGATTCTAGGAAATCAACATCTGGATCAGTGTTCACCCTAGGTGGTGGGGCTATAGTATGGAGGAGCATTAAGCAATCTTGTATTGCTGACTCCACCATGGAGGCTGAATATGTAGCAGCTTGTGAAGCAGCTAAGGAAGCAGTCTGGCTCCGTAAGTTCTTGGCAGATCTGGAAGTTGTTCCAGATATGGATAAACCACTCACACTTTATTGCGATAATAGTGGTGCAGTGGCGAACTCCAAAGAACCAAGAAGCCACAAGAGGGGTAAGCATATTGAGAGGAAATATCACCTCATCAGGGAGATAGTGCAGAGAGAGATGTCGCTGTCACGCAGATTCCATCCGCAGACAACCTGGCTGATCCGTTTACAAAGACCTTATCGGCTAAAGTATTTGAAGGTCACCTAAATGGTTTAGGATTACATGACATGTCCATTTGCTCTAGTCCAAGTGGGAGATTGTTGGGATTTATGTCCTAGAGCTTCATGTATTGTAAACGGAATTGATTTTGTAATAATAATAAATGCATTATTCATTTTATCAAAGTTGTTTGATTTATATCGCATATTGTCCAATTGTCTTGTTTACCTTGATTACTCTTGTACCTTTAGACTTAGTGTATGTTTGATGCACAAGAGGATTTAAGTCTAAAGTTAGTAATCTAAATAGTCCATAGAGAGCGAAAAAGAGGGTACTTTGTTTGTGTTTATCTATAGCTGCGGTCCATTCTATACTTGTATGATGACCTTGATCCGGGATCGTTCATGTAGTGACATGGGAATGGAGGCACCTTGTATGATGAGATCATATAGGACTGGACTCAGATAAATACGAATTTCTTTTAATATCCGTTAACCGAAGAAATTCATTTTATCTAATAGATGGTCATATATGGATTCGATCTTAATCCTGAGTGTACTACGAACTCCTGCATGACAGGTTATGTCCTTTGATTTACTATGGTGAGGTTGGTGTTGCATTCCCAGCCAATAACTACGTATTTTGGGGATATGATTTGGTATGTAGCTGGGAACGTTTTACATAGATATGGAATTCACTCCTTCTTACGAGAAGCAGATGAATATCTCTTTTAAGAGTTGATTCGGGACTTGAACAATTTGAGCGCTCAACTTTTCTATTACGAATAGAAAGTATTTTATATTCATAATTGTTATGAATTAATTGTTCATTATAGAATCAATGGTGCTTAAGAGACAAAATATTTAGAGGGGTTTAACGGACTTATGACCCGGCTCTATTTATGAGATATTCGTGAAGGGCTATATCCATATGTAATGACTATATCGATGGACACCGAAAATGTTCGGTTTATTTAATCCATCTACGGTAACGGGAGTTCAACTTCGAGTTTTTAGTGGAATAACGCGGAGTTAATAATTCGTAATATTTGATTAAAGAGTTTAATTAATATTTCAGAATTATTGGAGCTCGGAACCGTAGGTCCATTTGGTCCCCGTGCTAGCTCGATTAACTGTAGCAAACCTAATATAATTAGATTGTCTAATTATATGCTCACATTATATTTATTTATATATTATTAATGATTTAATAATATTTATTGTCACAAATGAAAACTATGTTAAATTAGTTTAACTTAATGTTTTCTAGAATTCTTTGATTATGAGATAATCAAGTTAGTAATAATTATGAGATAATTACTACAACATAATTGAAGGTAAATAAATCATTATTAATATATTGATTTTTATTTACCATTGGAGACAAAGCCATATGGCTTACCATGTCATCCAAGCAATTATGTCTATTAGGTGGCTTGGATACACCTAATAGTTTTGTCATTAGCTAATGCATTTTATGCTTTGGTATGGCCTCCACATTTATGTGTTTGCCATTGAAAGAAAGCATTGAATGCTTAATGACAAAGCCATTGTCTTTAGCTTAACATTTCTTATGCTTTGGTATGGCATTCACATTTTTGTGTTGGCCATTGCAAGAAAGCATTAGATGCTTAATGACAAGGTTAGTTGGCTTGTGTAAGAGAATATCTCTACCATTTCTCTCACTTCCTAAGGTTAACACTTTGCATTCATTCACACAATTGTTGTGAGAAAAGATTTGAGAGAAATAGAGAGAGTTCTAGCATTCACAAGTGTTGTGAAATTCCTAAAGCCAAACACCATTGTGACATCTTAAATCTCTAAATAGTTTAGAGGTTTAATCTTTGTGAGTGAAGCCCACACTTCGGTTTGTTGGTTTCGAGTCATAGTTCGGAAGATCGAGTGGTTGATCCAAGTGTTGGACACCAAAGGATTGATCTTGGCTACTACAACAAAGGGAGAAGGCAAAGAAAATTTTGAAGATCCATACCGGACCCGGTGCCACCACAAGCAACTTCCGCCGCGCTAAGGAAAGTCGTTTCCTACAAGAACAACTTCTCAAAGTGGACTTTTTACTCTACACCTACAATCCGAATCCGTTTCAATGTAAGTATTTCCGCTACTTTCTTTGCGTAATCACACATCAATTTGTGCTTAATAAATGATCTTGGATTGCTGTAGAGAACCAACATGACTCGAGTTACTCTTTTTCTATTTTCAAATTTTGTCTTTAAAACTTATACTAAGCTTTCTTTTATAGGGAGCTAACAAGGATATTTTGTAGGGAACACATGAAGAATTCTCCTTCACTTTATACGCATGTGGAAGTGAATTACCAAGAGCTTTAAAATTTTATTGTTCACGTAAAGATTACGTGTAACGTGTTGAATACTCCTTGTTCGTCTTAAAATTTGATTATGTTCAATTAGGTTTGCTGTTATAGTGATCAAATTTTACAACCCTGAACCTTATACCAATTATGCAGTATAGGGTTTTCCTTCCATGTGGAATCGCGGCAATTTTGGGTATTATTTTTTTATCCAAATATCGTGAACTTGAGTATTGTGGGATTAGGGTAATTAAAAACAAACCAAGCTTTGTTTAAATACCTTCGTCTTTGTTAATCCTAATCAAATTATGATTGAAAAATCATCTCCTTATCCCTATAGGGAGTCCACAACCAAGAAGGATTATTTTGGTATTTCCCTAATCAATTAGGATTTACAAAATAATCTATTAATCATATTAGAATATACAAATTATCATTTAATTAGGATATTATGTTTTATTTATTAAAATAAATAAATAACTTTAAAATAATTAATTATTTCTAAATTATTACTTACGTTAAATTAATGATTCTCAAATAATCATTATCGATAAACTTTATATAATAATAATATATAATTTGTTATCTTTGATCAATGTAAATAATAATTCATAATCATTATTTACTTAACTTGAATAGTCTTAATTATTTATTTATTTTTTGAGCATTTAATTGGACTATCTAATTATTTCTTATAGTGATTCTGAGCTAACGGGATACCAAATGGACTAAATCCGAGCTCCAATAATATTGAAATTAATTATTTAACTCTTTAATCAATAATCATGTATTATTAACTTTGAAGTTATTTCACTAAAAACCTAAAGTTGAACTCTCATCAGTCCATATGAATTATGTTCATCAATATAATCATTACATATAGTCTGATCCTCCAAAAATATTTCATAATTAGAGATATGTCATAAAATATGTTATATCTTTGTAATTATATCTTGCACCAATAAGTTTCATTAATTCTCTAATGAATAATATATTCATAATTTTTGTTTATATTTATTTCTATTTTTTTTTATAGCCGGGGTGTACGAGCCAGCTTACGCGCACCTCGACCAATCCCCGAGACTTATGTCCGTGCCCTCAGAAGTTTCTCAATACAGATCAGTCGATGGCTTTCTACACCAGGGACATGACCCCAAGGAAATGTATCTAGTGAGATTCAAACTTTGAATCTGAGAGGGAACAAACCATTCAAGCCCAAAGCCTTTACCACTGAGGCGATCCCTTGGAATTATTTTTATTCTTGTTGAAGTAATGGAAATATGAACGCTCTATTATTCAAGTACCGAATCAACACTTTGGGGAAATACTTATCTACTTATTTATAAAAAATGAGTGGATTCCAATATTGTATCAAATATTCCCGACTACTTATCAAATTGTGTTTCCAAAGTATGAATTTATTGATCAGATCAATATCGATCTCACTCATGTAAATCAAAAGACACAGTCCAATACACATGAGTTCATAGGATACTCAGGATTGAAATCAACGCATATATGATCATCATTTAGATATATGTAAATTTTTTTATCTAACAGATCTTCTAAAGAAATTCATTTCTATTAGGGTCTAGTCACGTATAATCACATTAAACAAGCCACATCCATTTATATGTCACTACATGAACGATTTACGATTTCAGCATCATATTAAATATTAAATGGACCGTAACTATAGATAAACCGTAAACAAAATACTCCGCTTTGTTTACTCTCGACGGATTATTTAAGATTTCTGATTTTAAATTCAAATCCTCTTGTATATGATGTGCATATATTAAGTTTGAGATTACATTAGTAATCTATGGTATTTCTAACAATTTATAATAAGTAAAATCTAGATGAATGTAAATTTTATAATTTTATTTTTTTTCAACATTTATTTATTACAAGCAACTCTTAAGGTATAAATCCTAATAGATTTCATGTCTCAAACAAGAATCCTAGGATCGCACCAGCGACATGGCGCTGGCTCACTGGTAGGTGAGAATGATTTTGGTGGCATTTGGCGCCACAACACTAGGCTCCCGTCTAGTAAGTTCATTCAAATTCAAGCTCAATTTTGACTATGAATGATTATGAATTTATCTTCAACATGAGCTATAAAATTATAGCTCTTTGAATCTTCTTTCCAACACAACTTAAATCACTTAAATCACTTCTATCGAATATCGAATGAAAAAGTTATGTGTAAAACACAAAGGCGGCATAAATTAGGAAACAAGTAATTTAATTTGGGAAATTTGAGTTTCTTCATTTCTTTTGTTTAAATCTCAATATTATGCATCTTAAATATTAAAATAATAAATATTAGTGTATTTAACACATTAAAAATATAAAGGTGAGGGAAATTAATAATAAAATACATTTAAAAGTATATAATGTGTCCACTCATTAATGATTAATCAAAGAGAGATGCGTACAAAAACATAAAGAGACACAGGATCATTAGTCTTAATGGTTATCTTTGTGGTTTTGTTTCCAACCAAAGGTAAAAACGGCTGAATAAGGTTTTAAATAATTTTAGATTCCAAAGCTCTAAAACAGTAAAAAAACAAAAAACAAAAAACAAAAAAATAATAATAATAATTTTCTTGGTATTACATTTTGATTCAAATGAATGTAGAACGAGATTTTCGTTCAAACAAACATAGAATGAACACACTGGAAAGTTTATTAGAACGAACTACAAACGAGATTTTCATTCGAACAATCTTCAAATGAACGCTGAACTTCAGAAGTTTGTCTAAACATGTCGAAAACGTTCATTCACCATTACAACTCGATTGGTCAAGTTTTGACATGGAGTTTTGCCAAAACCTAAAACCCAACAATGCCACTAGAATATGCATGAAGTCGACCCAACCTAATGAGAAAATATTTTATTCAGTTTGGTATGGTTTGGTGAATTTATTTGATTTTTTTTTTTTTTTTTTTTTTTTTTTTTTTGAAGAATGAAGATAATTTACTGCTGGTTTCATTTATAATCAAACAGGCACAGTGTTTCCTTTTCAACGGGCGTCATGTCTGGCCCAATAAGATTTCTTTCAATGGGCCTGGCGTGAAGAAGCCTCCAAGGGCACAGCCTTAAGAGACGAGCCGTCCCTTCACAAATTGAGAATACTTGGTGATGGTGGATCTAAATGATACAAGACATAAAAGTAGAGTCTATTTTTAGGCTTAGGCACACCACACACGTGCTTAAGTTGTTATTTATTCATTTTATCTCTATATTATGAGAGATTGGAGATCTCATTAGTGTATGTTGATAAAAGAAAGTCACCCTAGAACGAAGGAATCAGTAAAGGACAAAAGCAAGCAGGACGAACAGGTATCACTCCACAGGACGATTCGAAACTAGGACGACGACGAGAAGAGCAGTCAGGAAGGTCGCCCGACGACACAACAACTAGGACGACTCAGAGAGTCAGGACGACTGAACACATGCTGCGGTTGATCTCACGATTTAAACGGTTGAGACAGTATCACCCACGACTTGGTAATTCATTGCGCACAATCTGGCAGTTCCCCCTATGATCAGGTAGTTATGGCACATAATTAAACGGTTGAAGACATAATCCAGCGGTTGCAGAGAAGTTACGGACTGAAACCGTCCGAGCAGTTTACAAATTCCACTATAAAAGGTCCACTCATGCGAAGAGAACAAGCCCGGAAAAAATGAAGACTCAAAATGAGTATTTTATTTTAATTTCGTAGTTTTGTAATCTTAGGACTGTAATTTGTGTGCTTGTGCCCTTTGAAGACTTATTCACTTAATCAAACACCTCTTGTTGGGACTGTGTCTCAAGATGTCTGAACCTTGCACGTTCTTTTGATAAAAAATTGTGCAAACAGTGTCATTGGATTGAAATCCAACAACTACTTGGCCGATAATAATGGATAAAAATTTAAAAAAATGACCGTTGATCTAATTACTAGTAAATTAAATATTCTGGAGATGGGGAAAAAATCACAATATAATGGGAGGGTAAATGTGGCTTCATTATTAGGATACATCTTCTTCTGTTCTCCTATCTACTTACATGAATTAAATAATTAATAATGTGTGTTCAATGAAGGGTCCAGAATGGGGACAGGTCTTTGCTGTGCTCACTGTCTTCCATCATTCCATTATTTGACTCAAAATGTTTTATGAGTTTTGATTAAACTCAGTCACTGGTTTTCACTTAAATCAAGCAAATTATAAAATTACAGCAGCTCATTATTGTGATTATGGGGTCCAATAAGTTGTGTTGTTTGTTTTTCATAGAATTGGGTAATAAGAAAGAGATGCCACAACTTGAAACCTTTGTTTGTCATGACATTATAATAGCAATGAATAATTGCATATTGATTCTCTCTAAATTTTCAACAAGTTTTTGGTTGTTGATAATTTCTTGTGAAGAATATGAGTACCATAATTCTAAAAATTATCAATAGATAATTAATTGTCAATATTCCATAACTTGTAAATAACTTCTATAAATTGAAGTTCTAATATTTGTCCCACATATTTTTTTTTATGGATATTGGTGGTATACTTAATAAGTAATAAATTCTCTTAACTAATTGGACCAACCGACAATATTTGACTATTAGGGTAGATCATTACCATGTGTTTTTTTTTTTTTTTTTTGGGATTTAGAATACAACTCAAACATACCCTTAATTGATATACCAAATAATGTCATTCAATAACAATGGCATCTTATATCAGTTGAAAAAAGCATGAAATTCCAAGTCTAAGGAGTGCATTCACATTCTTAAATTACGAAGAACCTTCCAACTTGTTATTGAGGGATTGAGGATATAAATTACATACGATAGATGTAAATTTGTGTTTTACATTGGTCCGTCCGCTAATAATCCAATTAAACAATAGTGCTACCATTTAAAATGCAGTTATTTTTATATATGACATTTATTGCACTTGATAAACTTTGTTTATTTTTTTTTTTATTTTTTTTTTAATTTTTTTTTTTTTTGTGTGTATATGTCAATTTTAGGGATTGTCATAGTCAATATAGCTGAGGATTTATTCCTAAGGACAAAATTTATGGTCCATTATTGGTGGGCCAAAATTGTCCAACATTTAGGTAATAAATTGTCCACTCTAGCATAATATCATGCACATCCAAATCGGTGATAGTGCCAAATGTTTCCTCATTGATTTGGTCCTCTTATTCATTGTTGATTCTTTGTATTGTCACCCATTAACTTCAAGCTTAAGTCCATGTATGTCACTATTAATTACATTATACATAATAGGTCAAACTAGAGTATCAATAGATGCTATCATGATATCAATGTATATCACTAAATTAGTAACCCATTAAAAAAGTTTAGCATTTTATTCCTAGCATTGTACCTAAATCCACAATGGCATCTTTGTTCATGATAGGCATGATTTCATTTGATTAGTGATCACTTTTAATATGTCAAAGTAACACTCTGTCCAATCCAATCTCAAAACATCATATCCATCCACATAGAAAATCCATTTGTATGTTAATTAGATGTATAATGTTTATGATTTGAGTAGTTAGCTTTTGAAGTGGGTGCTTTAAAGTAGACAAGAAGAAACTATTACAAAAACTTTTACACACAAAGTGCTTCCCACCCAAAAAAAGAATAATGATTTTACCCAAAATGGGGGAGAAGTTGAAGTTGGGTTTGCAACCACAATGGCCGAAGATCCCTTTAAAATGGCTATGTGTTAGTGGGAAAAGCTGATGTTTACACTTGCTCACTAATCTATCATAATCTAGAAAGAAAAAAAAATTAAAAGAAAAAAGAAAAAAAAGAGAGAGAATAGTTTGTAAATAGTTCTTTGCTTTTTACTCTTTTTGAGTTTCTTTATTCACTCTTTTCAATGTTCGGTTGATAGTGGATTCAAAAATGCAATAACTCATGTCTTTATCTTTAGCCTTACTCCACCACCCAAATCCATTCTTGTAAAGATGACTCATGGCAGGTCATTGAAATTCCCATACACTCTCAACACATAAAGGAAAAGAAAATTCATTAAGATATGATTTCTAGGTGAATGGTTGGTTGGTTGGTTTATTTTATACCCTCTCTTATTTTCTTTTGGGAGATTGTGGATTCTTATCTTGACCCACCTTACCTTTTTCTAAAACAAAATTATATTACCCATTCATTACCATCTTCACTTAGGGTTTTGATAATGAAAATGTGCCTAGTAATACAAACTACAAAGGGGCATCTCTATCACCGTGGCCCATTTTCCAAGTTAAATTAGGTTCTTAATTAATAACATTCTGGTTGCCAATAACTCTTTGATTAAGTAGTTGAATTATATCATAACAAATCTCGACAGACTTCTCATTCTATCAAAATTGATTTTTCTCAGCCAGAATCTTCCCATTGAATTAAAAATATGAGTTGTAAATGATATACCAATACCAGTTCTTTGAATTTTGATAAGTAGCAATTTACACTTTTTTTTTTAATATTGAAAATTTTATTGTCAAACCATCAAATCTGAACTTAAATAGAGCAGGTCAAATCTCCAACTACCTCATACTTTTATAAAAATACATTACATGAACTCGAATTTGAGACTTGGAGAACTAAATCTGAGATATTTGCCATCAAATCATATCACTTTAGGCAAGCAGTAATTTACACACTAAATAAGAAATAGTGCATTGGGGTCAACTCAATTGTAATTTGATATATAAATCTTGGATCCCATCAATTTTTCTCAAGTGAAGTGATGGCTTATGATGTTGGTCTGTGGGGTCTAAAATTAAATAGAAATAATGAAATGTGTTAGGAAAGAACCAAAAACAAAAGCAACAAAATCAATTCTAATATGATGATGGACTGAAAACAATGAGTGCTACATTTCACAAGAGAAGAAAGTTAGGGTTCCCATCATGGCCCCCATGCCTTGTTTGATTGGAATGGATCTATATTATATGCTTTGCTTTATTTTATTTTTACTTTTTAAGCAGCCCCACTTTCAACCGAAATATTATGGGAATATTTATATGGCCTATATCAAAAAAAAAAAAAAAAAACAATAAAGTCTATACACAACTTATTTGACACATATCTATCTCTTTACTTCAGAATTTGAATCTATGAAAAAGATATAAAGCTAAAACATGGTCCCAATACACTTAGTTACTTACTAGGGTTTCCTATTAATCTTGCAACTTGGGGTCAATCCGTCATGGAATCCTCTCACCGCAGAGTCCAATACGGGTATAATTTTTTATACAACATCTTTAAAATAGTAAATAAAAATTTTTTATATGTGAACGAATTTCAGGGACCTATGATGACCCGATATGTTATGACTGAATACTTATAAAATTTTTATTTACATTGATTGAACGAACTTAATATAGATATTGAGATCCTCTTATCGTTTCCAACATGTTTCCATCCCTACATACATCAGAATTTTTCTTAGAAATGGCATTTCCATGAAAAAACAAAGTATGTTTGCCTATATCATGATCTTCTCAGATCATGCTTATGTGGAAGACTTGTGCACTTGGTGCAATCCTTTTGATATTTTGTTGGCTTTATTAATTATTTCTAGATTTTTTTTCATTATTGTGGATATTTTTCTCAATAATTTTTAATTTTTTCTTGTCGATTCAATAGGGTTAAATTTGATATAAAATTTGTACTGAAAGAATAGTACCAAATGGAATTATTAAAGATTGTTTGAGAAAAAATATTGTGACCCACATGAAGTGGATGTGTGATTCTAACCAAAACAATGAATTGGATTAATATATTGATACATCTTTTTCTTGTGAAGGAGACATGGGGTTGTGTGTGGGATTAAATTGCCTTTTTTTCTTTGGTATTAATAAAAGTGTTTTTAGTTGATGTTTTAGGTAAAGGGATTATTAAAAAAAAAATTAATTAAGTTGGAGACGGATTGATGGAGATTCCAATGTGCAATGCACACCACACCACTCAACCAAAATACTCATGAGATCATATGTGCCATTTGGCATTAAACCACTAATTAATTCTCATTTGACAATCCCTATTATCTCCTAAGATATCCTATTTTATACACATTTCTTTTTAAATTTGATTTAAATAATTATCAAATTATATATAATCTGAGTCATACGGCGTGGGATCCACAATCACGAGTATAAACTACCCTACTTGATTATGCTTTAAAGATGTAATGCGCAACCAACCCTTCAATTCTTTGCTAAAAAAATTATAACCTAATTTGAGATAGGATTGAAGTAAATTTCAAACACATATAAACAATTGATTAATCAAAGATTAGAATAGAAGTATCACAAAAGAGATATGACATTGTGATTAAGGGTTAGGATTTAGTTGTCAAGTGTTGGGTTCGAGTCCAGAAGGTCATTTCTTTATAAGAGCCTGAGGCAATTGAGGGTTTTACTTACTCCGCTTAAACCTGATTTGGCGGTGAGATTTTTAACATTTCCAAAAAATAATGAGAATAAATTCTTAAAATGGTGTGCTATAACTCAATAATATTCGATGGAAAAATAATAAAATCTCATACGAAATCCCATTACAACGAGATTTTATTATAAATATTTTTATTCTTATTATAAAAAATGAGGTTTCGGTCAATTTCACCAAATATCATATGTTTCACTCATTTTTTCATTTTTTGATTAACGAATCGGATTTTTTTTAATCAAATCGAAATTTAATACAATGAGATGCCTATGATTGTTTCTATTCCTTTAACAAATGGTTTGACGTGTGAACTAAGAAGATGGAAGAATATTACCAAATGAGAGAATTATAAAATTTCAATTTCAAGTCAAGTTAATTAGCCGTTAATTTGTCGACGCAATTTGTTTGAGTTGTTTCTTTTGTTTTTATTGTTTGATTGAGCGCAAATTTAGCTAATTGTTGAACCAACCAAGGGGGAAATATTATTTTGATTAAAAAATAATTTATTTGATCAATTTTGAAAGTACTTATTAATACGAATTTCAAGATGAGATGAATCCTTACTTTTTGTTCAAAAAATTCTAAATCATAAATTATTTGATATTATCTCGATTCAAAAATCAACATAAAATATATGAAGATTTTTTATCCGAAATCCATACAAGATGGGATCAGAAAGGGTCAATCATAATTTGTCCTTACCAATTGTGATTTCTACTTTACTTCTCAATCAAAATTTATTGCAAATATGAGATGTTTTAGCCACTCTTTTCAATATTTAAAGAATTGGGTATGTATCAAACAAGGAATTTGATTGGGACATAATGTTTGCTTTTTAAAATAACCTAATAATTGAAAGTTCTATTGAAGATAAATGTTGATGGTGGTTTTTATCCTGAGAAATGTTCAAATATCGAGGAGGGATATGATAGGTATTGTACTTAACCCAAAAATATATAATAGAGGTCCAAGGATTCAGAGAGGTTGGTGGAGTTTGACAGAAGGATCTGACATTGTCGTACAAATAAGTGTTGACAAACAATCAACGAATGCATTAGTTTTATTAAAACAGAAACTTGTAAACGTAATACAAATCAAAACCAGAAACTGAAACAAGTAATCAATATCAAACCAACATAAACTTACAGAATCAACAACAAAAACTTACAGTGCAAGTAAACGAAATCAATAAACTCACTGACTTGAAGATTGAGGCTAGCGTAAATGCTATGTCCTATAGCAGAATTTCGTCCCTACTCTTGTGCTTGTAGTTCTTCGGACGTCTGCCACCAGGATTCAACAATCTGTAAGTCGAATCTCTGCACTGAAATTCGACCCCTGGCGAATCTACTTGATGTTTTGCTTTTGTTTTCAAAATCAATCAAATAGAAAAACTTTGGAATGTATTATGTATATTTTTCATATATTCTTGATTCTTTTTCCTAATCTGGAGAAAAAATCAGGTCCATAATCTTTTGCTACCTTGATTCTTTTTCCTCTTCTAGGTTCTAAATCTTTCTCTTGGAGAGTTGATTTATTTGGTTCCAAATCCTTGTTTTGAACACCAGATGAAGAGGCAACATCATTCCCATTCTCTTGATTAAATTCAGGCATTTTTCATTTATTTTTATCAAGTCTATCCTTATAAGGAAATATATGCTCAAACCATTCAGCATTATTAGACTCAATAATTATATTTACTTGGATATCCGAAATTCCAGATTTGATTACTAGGAAACGGTATGCTGCACTATTATTGGCATATCCAATAAACACACAATCAATGGTTTTAGGTCCAAGTTTAACTCTTTTAGGCAATGGAACTTGAACCTTTACCAGACAACCCCACACTTTCGGGATTTTATATGCTGATAGTCTTTTCTTCCATTTTTCATATGGAGATTGATCACTCTTCTTTGGTGGAATTCTGTTTAAGATTATGTTAGCTGTAAGTAACGCTTCACCCCACATATTATGTGGTAAACCAGAACTGTTAAGTATGGAATTCATCATATTCTTTATAGTTCTATTTTTCTGTTCAGCCACCCCATTCTGTTGTGGAGTGTAGGGTGCTGTTGTTTGATGAATTATTCCATTAGAAGCACAAAATTCTGCGAAGGCATTAGATTCATATTCTCCGCCTCTATCAGATCGCAATATTTTGATCTTCTTGTCTAACTAATTTTCCACCTCAGCTTTATATGTCTTAAACATATTCAAAGTCTCATCTTTGCTATGTATCAAATATACATAACAGTATCTACTACTATCATCTATAAAAGTGATGTAGTAATTCTTTCCACCACAACTTGGTATTGATTTAAAATCACCCAAATCTGTGTGAATTAATTCTAATAATTCATTTGATCTCTTAGTCACAGATTTATATGACTTGCTAGT
>SKCR01055136.1:0-45365 GCA_019454045.1 Zanthoxylum bungeanum | reverse complement strand
GCATTTCCGGCCAATAACTACGTATTTTGGGGATATGGTTTGGTGTGTAGCTGTGAACGTTTTACATAGATATGTAATTCACTCATTCTTACGAGAAGCAGAAGAATATCTTTTTTAAGAGTTGATTCAGGACTTGAACAATTTGAGCGCTCAATTTTTCTATTAAGAATAGAAAGTTTTATATTCATAATTGTAATGAATTAATTGTTTATTATAGAATCAATGGTGCTTAAGAGACAAAATATTTAGAGGGGTTTAACAGACTTATGACCCGACTATATTTATGGGATATTTATGAAGGGCTATATCCATATGTAATGACTATATCGATGGACACCGAAGTTGTTCGGTTTTATTTTATCCATCTACGGTAACGAGAGTTTAACTTCGAGTTTTTAGTGGAATAACGCGAAGTTAATAATTCGTAATATTTGATTAAAAAGTTTAATTAATATTTCAAAATTATTGGAGCTCGGAACCATAGGTCCATTTGGTCCCCGTGCTAGCTAGATTAATTATAGCAAACCTAATATAATTAGATTGTCTAATTATATGCTCACTTTATATTTATATATTATTAATGAGATTAATAATATTTATTGTCACAAATGAAAATTATGTTAAATTAGTTTAACTTAATGTTTTCTAGAATTCTTTGATTAATTATGAGATAATCAAGTCTTGATTATGAGATAATCAAGTTAGTAATAATTATGAGATAATTACTACAACATAATTGAAGGTAAATAAATCATTATTAAGATATTGATTTTTATTTACCATTCCAAGTAACCTTGCGTGATCATCATCTCCATATGACTGAAGTGATACTTCTATCTTGACATCACACCCAACACACTACGATTCTCAGTATACCCAGAAGAGGCGTACACATAACCTGTTAAAGCCACGGACGACCAAAACCAAAGTATATTGATTTTCGTAAGTATTAGCGATGCAAGTCTCAGCTTAAGACCAAATACACCTACCCTGATTCGGATTCCCATAGACACATAGTCATACTACCAATGGGATTCCGATGGGTCTATCCAGAGCGAAGCTGTTCCCGTACCATCGGTAAACAGAACCTCCTATCACACTTGCATAAGTATCCAATACTTGAATATATGAGAACTATGCTGTTAAGCTTCCATAACGCGCACAACTGTAATACTAGTCTATTCCGCATTATCGATGTCCAGTCTCGATAATACTACGACTAGGGATGTTTAATGATTAAACCATTCTTGCAGTAATACTGTCTCATATCTCATTAATCTGGAACTATCATAAGGAATTTTATCATTTATATATCTGAGTAATGCAATTACAAATGATAAAATAGCAATTTCCTTTGTCACATAGTTAATTTTGTACAAAAACACCATGTCATTTACAAAATAGTGATGCTATGGTCATAATTGTCCAACAATCTCCCACTTGGCCTATAGCCAATCACTCAGGTGTCCAACACTTGAACTTTGTACGGGTCGCTCATGTTTATACTGAGATATCGCTTTCGCCAGCGGATATGCAAGGTTATCATTTGAAACAATCTTGTCGATCTTGATATCGCCACGATGTATGATCTGACGAATCAGATGAAACCATTGAAGTACATACTTGGATCATTGATGAGACCATAATTCCTTAGCCTATGTTGTAGCCTAGCTCAGCTGCTAACAGAACTACTCCTAATCCAATTAGGAATTTTATAGATCCAAAAATGCTTCTTTTGCTGCCTCAGCCGCAACAATATATATTTCGCTTTTCTTATTGAATCGGCAATAATATCTTGCTTGGAAGGTTTCCAGCTCACTGTTCTGTTGTTCAAACAAAATGAGTACCCTTAATGCGACTTACAGTCGCCTTTATCGGTTTGGAAACTTGCAACGGTGAATCCAGTCACCTCAAGTTCTCCATCTCCATAAATTAAGAAAGCATCCTTAGTTCCTCTAAGATACTTAAAGATGTTCTTAACATCAATCCAGTGACCATCACCAGGATCGGACTGATAGTGACTTCAGATGCTCTAAGCATATGAGACACCAAGTTGCATACATGTCTAACAATGTACGAGTTCTCGGAGAGTGCCAACAACTTTTAGAACTATCCAATAGATCTTTATTCCTAGAATAAAGGTTGCATCTCCTAAGTTTTCATGGAGAATTTCAATGAAAGCCAATCTTTCACCATTTTAATATGGGAATGTCATTTCCAAGAAAAATAATCATCTTAATGTATAGGACATCCAATATTAGTGCGCTCCCACTAACTTTCTTATATACACAAGAATCACCTTCGTTTTGAATGAAACCATATTGTAATATGATCTCATCAAAACGTTGGTTCCAAGAACACAATGCTTGCTTCAATCCATAAATGGATCGAATTAACTTTCAAACCTTGTTTGCATGTTTTGGCACGACAAAACCGTCAGGATGTTGTAAACATCCTCCAAAAGGTTTTCGTTAAGTTAAGCGGTTTTGACGACCATCTGCCATATTTCATTATGAAATATGCAGCAATAACAAGCATTATCCGAATGGATTTAATCATGGCAACAGGTAAAAGGTTTCGTCATAATCGACATCATGTTGATGACGATACCCTTTTGCTATAAGCCTAGCTTTGTACGTTTATATGTTGCCACCCATGTTTGTCTTCACCATGAAAACCCATCTGTTACCAATAGGCACAATGCCTTCTGGTATATCAACCAGTGTCCAAACATGGTTGGTATACATGGAATCCATTTCGGACTTCATGACACCTTGCCATATAGCAGAGTCGGTACCTTATATCGCTACCTCATACGTAGCCAACTCATTATCCTCAATAAGATTAATATCTTTATGAGGTGATATCAGAAACCCATACCTCTAAGGTTGTTTTCTGATTCTATCCGACCTACGCGGTTCTTATGTATTAGAAGATTATGGTACAGTCACAATCCTGATGAACTGTTTGTGTTCCATTAAGGAATCGGTGTCAGGAACAGTATCACTTCGATTTTCATCGAGTTCTACATTCCTCCCACTTACCACTGCATTTAGGAATTCCTCTTAGGAAAACCGCATGGAGAGCAACAAATATTTTGTTCTCTTGTGAGTTATGGAATTGGTTTCCCTAGGATAACCAATTAAAAATAGGCACTTATCCGATTTGCCAAACATATGTCCAGCATTCCCAAATCTTCAGGAATGAGAAACCCAGTTTCTTTCATGTCCATATTTCATATGGAGTCTGTCCAACAGACTTTAATGGAACCTTATTCAAAATAAGTATTGCACTGTTCAATGCGTATCCCGTGAAGGAAATTGGTAGCTCAATGCGACTCATTATTAACCTTACCATGTCTAACAAAGTTTGGTTTTTCCATACAGACACACCACTCAATTGAGGTGTTCTGGGAGGAGTCCACTATGAAAGAACACCATACTCTTTCAAGTAATCAAGAAACTCAATGCTTAAGTATTTTCCACCACGGTCCGATCGTAATGTTTTATTACTTTTGTCGGTCTGTTTTTCTACTTCATGTCGAAACTCTTTGAATTTATCAAAAGTTTCCGACATGTGTTTCATAAGAAACACATAACCATAATGTGATGTAACATCCGTATAGGTTACGAAGTATTTATATCCACCTCTAACCTGGCTAGACATGGGCCCATATACGTCACCATGAACGAGGGCTAATAGATCAGTGGCACGTACACTTTTACCATGTAAAAGGTGTTTTAGGCACTTTGCCTAATAAACAAGATTCGCAGACATCATTTGAATTATGATCGAATCCGTCCAAGTATCCACTCTTCGAAAGTGTGGATATACGAATCTTGTCAATGCGTCTCAGATGATAATGCCACAAATAAGTCTCATCTGATTTACTCAGTTTGAGCTTTTTGTTTCTCATGTTATATGTTTGAGATTCATTTATATTCGAAATATAAATATTATTATTCACATAAAATGTGTATATCTCAATATCATCTTTAAAAACAAAACACCCAGTGTTCTGGAACATAAAGGTATACCCGCAACGGGTTAAACTAGATATAGAGATAATGTTTCTAGTCAAACTAGGTACATTATAACAGTTTCCTAATTTAGTACATGCCAAAGGGCAGTTCCAAAACTTAGGTTCCCACAGCCAAAACAACGACTCTCTTCCCATTTCTGACTTGCAGGTCAATCTCATCTGAAGCTAGTCTCCTGCTAATCAGAAGATCTCGCACATCAGTACATATGTATGTACCACACCCAATATCAAAATCCAATTTTAAAACTAGCAGTGGATATGTTTATAACAAACATACCTGAAGTCGGAGCTTTGCCCGCCTTCACTTCCTTCATGTTTGCCTTATCCATATGGCTATCACGCTTCCAGTGACCCCGTTTTCCACAGTTTAGGCAGACATCTTGGGATATGTCTTTTGTCTTCCCAGAAGACTGTGATGATTTTGCCTTTGCCTTTTTTTTTCCACATCCCTAGAAGCCTTCGGCAAGCCTTGGCCTTCTAGGATGTCGAAATAAGATGCGTCTTGCGCTTCTTGCCCTTTAGAAGCTCTGGCTCTGCCTCCTTGAGCATATCCATTAACTCTCAAAGAGTTTTCTCTTGGTTCAAGATGAACCCGCCCCAGCATTCGGGCAGAGACTGTAAGATCAAATCTATGGAAGTCTCGGCCTCGTAAGTAATGCCCAGCTAACCTTAGCTGTTCGATGTCAGTAATCATCTGCGACACCTAGTGCTCGAAAGATGTACCCTCTGACATACGCGAGCGAAAGAGCTTCTTTTGCAATTCATACTTATGAGATCTAAGATTAGATCTGTGAAGATCCTTCAATTTCAACATCATACTATAAGGATCCAATCCTTTGTTCTGACGACGAAATTGAGGAGTCATTGCGGCAAGCATGACAGATTGAGCACTAAAGTTATCATCACGATGAGTCTTCCAAATCTCATGCTCTACTATTTGCTCAACTTCAGGCTCAGGATCCGAGAGCATTCTCTATCCAATAGAGTAACTTCTCAGCTCCCAGGACTATCCTGAGATTCATTTCCTAATCTGGAAAATTTACGCCGTTAAGACATTTTGACCCAGGATTATGTCCCTTAACGCTAGTCTTTCCAGCCATCTCGATTGCAATAGTCCAACTATCCAATCAACGATTTTGAGTACACTCAAAATGTAATGGTTACTATAGTCCAACTATATGACCAACTACAAGTGGAGTAATGTCTTGTACAGTCTAACTGTTCAATGAGAGCAATATTAAATATTATTCAAACTAATATATTTATTACAACGATAAATAAAATAAAAGAGCGCGTATTGGCAAGTTTTTAAAAGAAATTGCAAATTTAATACTTGCCTCCCACTATTTTTCGGCGAGCCTCTAACCTTCTGTGGAGTACTCGGGAAACCTAGTTTCCTAGTGGGCTAGGATCCCGTTAAATAACACACAACCTTGACTTTGGCCAACAAGTTGTATGAAACTTAACTAGGTAGATCTCTAAGATCAATTGGATCTCATCCAATTCATAGATCCAATAGGTGGACCTCCAAGTCCGAAACATATATCCAATATATGTAAATATATCCAATATATTTCCTAACATATTTCCTCTGAATCAACTAAGCCTTGGCTTTGGCTCAACAAGCTTAATGATTCCAATTAAGTGGGACCCATTGACAATGGAAAAGCTTCGTAATCCACGTCGATGAACTAGAGGTGACCTTGACTTTGGCCAACAAGTTACAACCGCCCAAGACCTGCGATATAAAACAAAGCTTTCGTGGTTCAAACACATCCGCGATGGACATTGATATTGACTTTGGCCAACAAACCAATTCCAATCTCGGATCTTGAGAGAGAACCACTCAATGGAAGGAAAAACGCTTAATATTTGATGGGGGTTTTTGCGTAATTGGCAACCAATTTATTATCTTTGAGTAGGTCTCATAATACACCCTTAAACATGCATTCTAAAAGCATAATAAGGAGCGAAATAAATTAATAATGATATGCGAATGGATATATAATAAATTGTTCATAGAACAAATCTCTCAATTTCCTCTCACCCGCTAGCACTATTCTTACTTCTACCCAATTACATAATACATCAAACAAACCTCATTTAATTGGTGAGAAGAGAAATACAATGAGAAAAGAGATAATAAGCTGGACACGCAGGTCCAATTTAATAAATTCTAAATTTATTACAACAATTTCCAAAATTGCCCATACCCTTCTAATATCCATCTGATATACATTATTCATACAATACATCCAAGTATTCACACTGTTGGTTTCTATTACCAAGCCCCAAGATCAACAAGAGCAAACAAAATATATAAATACATGAATGAATTAATTGAAGTATGGCGGAATCATACTCACAAAAATCGGAATGCGGATGCGTTGATGAAATGAAAACTTCTCCTTTGTGCAGTGATGAATTCGGCCAAGGTGGAAAGTGCAGCTCCAAGCTTTGTTTGATCCTCCCAAGCTCAAGGATTAGTTTCCCATAACACCTTTGTATGATCCCTTGAAGGTGCTAGCCTTTGTTGTGATTTTGAATGCACAACTTCTTCAAATCTTGCCACAAAAATTGAAGAAATAGAGAGCCCAAAACTGCATGTAGTTTCGGCAATTAGAGAGAGAGAGTAGTTCTATGATTTTTGTTACAAAAATCAATTTATATTTATGCCATAATATTTATTAAATTAATAATAAACTTATGACACAAATCATGCAATGGCTTAGAGTGTCAACACTCAATTTCCATGCAAAACCATTGAGTGCATTGTACACTATCTCCATGCAATGCATTAGAGTTAAATAATGCATAATATGACATGTGTCATGTGGGCCCCACACGTTTCCAAATGAAAGTGGGCCCACGTGCACTCACGCGTTCGGGTTCGATATTTCCGAAATACCGAACTTACGTCGCGACGTTAATTAAATCGAATTTAAATAAATAATTGCGCCTAGCGAAATTATTATTTACGTCGCTAACGAATTAATTCTAAATTAACTCGTTTGCCCGAATTAAAATCTAATTTTAATTTCGCGTCGAAATCGAATTTCGATTATTATATCGAATATAATAATTTTACGATTAATTCCAAATTAATCGTTCTCTCTCTATGTATAGTACTTTATCCAAGATAAAGTCCTCTCCGTAATTAATCCAAGATTAATCGAGTTTGAATCATACGTCATTGGTGAATCTTCGGGAAGCGACCCAAGAGATCTCCGGATATGTTGGCAATAAATACGGTCGTCGGATTATCCGAACACGTACGTACCTCGTACTACGTTTTTACCGATTCACAAGACAAGGTTGGCTTCTAGCAAAGCGCCATGCCTACCCAATTCTCCAGAAATATTCTTATAGGAATATAAGATCTATATCAAGCGTAGTATACCGTAGTATTGCGTATATCGAACCAGTATCAGATGATCACATGTTAGGCCTGGGGCTGGAAATGTGTCTGCCCCGTACGAAACATATATCGAACATCAAGCAACTAGTCTCTTTAAATCGGACAATCCTGACCTGGTCATATTGTCCCGACGGTTGCAACCTTTTATAAAGTACTAGTTCTGTGTCCTGCGTGATCATCACCTCCATATGTCTGAAGTGATACTTCCATCTCGACATCACATCCAGTACACTACGATTCTCGATAAACCCAGAAGAGGTGTACACAGAACCGGTTAAGGTCCCCAACCACCAAAACCAAAGTTTACCGATTGTCGCAAGTACTAGCGATGTAAGTCTCAGGTTAAGACCATATACACCTACCCTGATGCGGCCTCCCATAGACACGCAGACATACTACCAATGGGATTCCGCGGGGTCTATCCAGAGCGAAGCTGTTTTCCGTACCATCGGTAAAACACAACCTCCTATCGCACTTGCATAAGTATCCAATACTTAAATATATGAGAACTATGCCGTTGTGCCCTCACAACGTGCACAAGCGCAATACTAGTCTATTCCGCATTATCGATGTCCGATCTCGATAATACTCCGACTAGGGATATTTAATGATTAAACCTTTATGGATTGATACTGTCTCATATCATCTCAATCCGGTATTAATCATATGGACTTTCGCCATTTATATATCAAAGTAAATAATATTACAAAACGGCAAAAGGCAATTTCATTATCACATAGTTAATTTTGTACAATAATACAATATCATTTACAAACAGTGACGCTATGGGACATAATGTCTAACACACACAACATGTTATACAATACTATTAGGGTAGATTCGGCCAAGCTAGATTTTTTAGGGAAAATTAATCTAATCAATTTATCTCAAATCTTTTGATTCACAAATCCAATTTATCATCATTAAAGCTCAACCAAACAACTAATTTGAAAAAATCATGCTCCAAACACAAAATTCCAAAATTAAAGTATATAAACCCTAAACTTAAATCATGCTTAGAAAAG
Organism: Zanthoxylum bungeanum; assembly: GCA_019454045.1. Classification (NCBI taxonomy): domain Eukaryota; kingdom Viridiplantae; phylum Streptophyta; class Magnoliopsida; order Sapindales; family Rutaceae; genus Zanthoxylum; species Zanthoxylum bungeanum. Next base: position 36,880 of record SKCR01055136.1, on the reverse strand, counting down.
GCTCTGATACCATTGTTAGTGTTCCTAAAACATGCCAATGATCTATAAGTAGATTTAGTGTGTGAATAATCAAAAATAATATTGCGGAATTAAACTTACATTGATTGTCTTGGATGATGGATTTCAAAAATTTGTATATTGGAGAAGAGCTCCAAGCTTTTCTTTGTGTTCCTTATCACCTTCTTTGATTCTTTAAGTGCTAGCTTTGGAAAATTTTGTCAAAATTTTCCCCTTGGAGAAGAAGAAGTCACGGCACTAGGAGAAAAGGGAGAGGAGAGAGTTTTGTTTTGTTTGATTTTTGATTACCAAAATCAATTAACAAAAGTCAACCACAAAGTTGGTATATCATTTTCTAAAATAAAGCAAAGTTTTTTGGTTATAGTTTGAGTGTTGAATAATCAATCCAAGCTTTCACTCAACTATTACCAAATTCCATCAAATGTCAAACATGTTGATGTAAGTTGGTAGGCCCCACTTTAAATTCAAAATTCAAGTGGGCTTGCTCAACACACTTCGGCCTCGGGTTCGTTTAATCTGATTAAACGAATTTTCCGTTGCGACGTATTTAAATCCAATTTAATTAAATAATAATGCCTCGCAAAATAATTACAAAAGTCGCTTGCGAATTAATTCTAAATTAATTTGTTCGCCTGAATTAAAATCCAATTTTAATTCCGCATTGAAATCTAATTTCAATTATTATATATCCAATATATTATTTAATCGATTAACTCCAAATTAATTGTTCTCTCTCTTCTTTCAGAATTTTATCCCAGATAAATTCTTACACCAATTAATCCTAGATTAATTTTCTCTCTCTCATAATCAATCCCAGATTAATTCTGTTCGAGTCAAATATCATCGGTGAATCTTTGGGAAGCGACCCATGAGATCCCTAGATATGTTGGCAGTAAATCTGGTCATCGGACTATCCGAATACGTGCGTACCTAGTACCACGTTCTTACCGATTTACAAGACATGGTTGGCTTCTAGCAAAGCACCGTGCCTACCCAATTCTCCAGAAATATTCTTTTAAGGAATACATAATCTTTATCAGGCGTAGTATACTAAGTATTGCGTATTACGATCCAGTATCGGATGTCACATGTTAGGCCTAAGGCTGGAATTGTTTATGCCCCGTATGAAGCATATATCGGATCATTAGCAACTAGTCTCTATAATCGGATAATCATGACCTAATCATATTATCCCGATGAATGCAGTACTTAAGAGTACCAGTTCTGTATCCCTGCGTGATCATCATCTCCATATGACTGCAGTGATACTTCCATCTTGACATCACACCCAACACACTACGATTCTCAGTATACCCAGAAGAGGCGTACACAGAACCTGTTAAAGCCCCAGAGGACCAAAACCAAAATATACTGACTGTCGCAAGTATTAGCGATGCAAGTCTCAAGTTAAGACCAAATACACCTACCCTGATTCGGATTCCCATAGACACATAGTCATGCTACCAATGAGATTTGAGGGGTCTATCCAAAGCGAAGCTGTTCCCGTACCATTGGTAAACAGAACCTCCTATCACACTTGCATAAGTATCCAATACATAAATATATGAGAACTATGTCGTTAAGCTTCCATAACGCGTACAAGTGTAATACTAGTATATTCCACATTATCGATGTCCAGTCTCGATAATACTACGACTAGGGATATTTAATGATTAAAGTATTCATGGATTAATACTGTCTCATATCTTATTAATCCGAAACTAATCATAAGGACTTTTATCATTTATATATCCGAGTAATCCAATTACAAATGATAAAAGAGCAATTTCATTTGTCACATAGTTAATTTTGTACAAGAACACCGTGTCATTTCCAAAATAATGATGCTATGGATCATAATTGTCCAACAGCCGAGACTTCCATAGATTTGATCTTACAGTCTCTGCCCGACTGCTGGGGCGGGTTCGTCATGAACTATAACATGATGAACCAAGAAAAGACTATTGGAGAGTTAATGACGATGCTGAAAGAAGCAGAGCCAGAGCTTCTGAAGGGTAAGAAGCGCGAGACGCACCTTAATTCGACATCCCAGAAGGCCAAGGCTTGGCCGAAGGCTTCTGGGGGTGAAGAAAAGGAAGAAAATGGCAGGGCCAAATCATCAAAGTCTTCTGGGAAGACTAAGGACATATCCCGAGATGTCTGCCTACATTATAGCAAACGGGGTCACTGGAAGCGTGACTGCCGTGGGTACAAGGCGGAGTTGAATGACGGATAAGGCTCCGGCTTCAGGTACGTTTGTTATAAATATGTCCACTACATGTTTTAAAAAATTAGATTTTTGATTCTGGATGTGGTACTCACACATGTACTAGTGTGCAGCATCTGCTGATTAGCGGGATACTGGCTTCAGGCGAGATCAACCTACGAGTCAGAAATGGGACGAGATTCGTTGTTTTGGCAGTTGGGACCTATGTTTTGTATCTGCCATTGGGGCATGTAATTACATTAGGTGACTGTTCTTTCGTACCTAGTTTGACTAGGAACATCATCTCTGTATTTTGTTTAACCCGTTGCGGGTATACCTTTGTATTCCGGAACACTGAGTGTTTTGTATATAAATATAACATTTTGATATGTACAGCAGATGTTAATAATAGTCTTTATATTTTGAATATAAATGAATCTCAAACATATAACATGACAAATAAAAGGCTCAAATTGAGTAAAACAGATGAAACTCATATGTGGCATTGTTGTCTGGGACACATTAACAAAATTCGTATATCCACACTTTCGAAGAGTGGATACTTGGACGGATTTGATCCTAATTCATATGATGTCTGTGAATCTTGTTTATTAGGCAAAGTGCCTAAAACGCCTTTTAGCGATAAAGGTGTACGTGTCACCGAGCTGTTAGCCCTCATTCATGGTGACGTATATGGGCCCATGTCTAGCCAGGCTAGAAATGGATATGAATACTTCGTAGCCTTTACGAATGTTGCATCGTGTTATGGTGATGTGTATCTTATGACACACAAGTCGGAAACTTTTGGGAAATTCAAAGAGTTTTGACACAAAGTAGAAAAACAGACCGGTAAAATTATTAAAACATCACCGTTAGACCGTGGTGGAAAATACTTGAGCAATGAGTTTCTCGATTACTTGAAAGAGTATGGTATTCTTTCACAGTGGACTCCTCTCGGAACACCTCAATTGAACGGTGTGTCCGAACGGAGAAACCGAACTTTGTTGGACATAGTAAGGTCAATAATAAGTCACACTGAGCTATCAATTGTTTGACAAGTTGATGTGAGTAGTTGGCATAATTTAATGCCAAGCATTTATCAACACACAAACTAAGTTTTAGAAACTAATTGGTTTTGGAAATAAGTTTTAGAAACTACTATTCCTCTCTCTTCTCCCTCCAAAAACTGTGACCTTGCCTCTCTCCATTGGAATTTTTGTTGCAAATATTCAAGCAAGCTAGCACTTGGGAGTTAAACTAAGGTGATAGGGAAACTCACCCAAGAGTTTGGAACTCAAATACAAAGCTTGGAGCTTCTACATCCATGGAGATTTTGGAAATTCTCAACCGCTCAATGTAAGTTTTTTTCGCAAACTTTACTTGTTTATTCACACTAGAATCATGTTTAGGATCCTTGGCAAGTATTAGGACACTAACATTGAAACATTCACAAGTGTTGTGAGAGTGTTTGAAATTCTTAAAGCCAAACACTAATTGTGACATCTTGATTCTCTAAATTGTTTATAGGTTTGATCTTTGTGAGTGAAGCTCACACTTCGGTTTGTTAGTTTCGAGTTATAGTTCGAAAGATCGAGTGGTTGATCCAAGTGTTGGACAATAAAGGATCTAAATCGGCTATTACAAGAAAGGGTGAATGCAAAGAAAATTTTTAAAGATCCATACCGGACCCGGTACCACCACAAGCAACTTCCGCCACGCTAAGGAATGTCGTTTCCTACAAGGACAAACTTTAGGTCTTCACAGACCAGGATAGCTTTCATGTTATTTTCTACTTAACATAGTTTTCTTCCGTTAATTTATTGTTTGAGAATATGGAAATAATTGGAGAAACCATGGCTGAATAATAAAATAATCATGCATTTAACATTCATTCATTGGATATTAAATTTATCAAATAATTTTGGCATAAAATTAAACATGATGCATAAACCATGAATATGAATTAGAAACCTAAGAGAATTACTATGCCACAGAAATCTATCATCCCACAAATAAGTGTCGTCGTAGGGTAGGTCAAGTATTTGCATGATAGATAGAGACAATCTCAATTGATTTATATATGCGAGAATAACTCTTATTCTTATATTAACCAACTACCGTTTGATTCGATCAAGGAATTTAGATTAACAATTAATCATTTCTTTGTGAGTGTGACCCGTCATTTCGAGACCCTTAAACTTAACTAGTGAAGTACCGGCGTAGGGGAGGTAAGTGCACCAGATACATCTAGAATCCATATCATCTCGGAATCTAAACCTGATATTGATCCGTGTGCGTAAGGCACTTCCGCTGCGCAAGGAAAGCGTTTCCTACAATTGACATCGAGTGTAAGGTTGAAAAGTTTTCTTAACCCTTCTCTTTTTCATTTAAAGTTACTATTTTTATATATTTATATGAGTTATAAATATTGATATGCATGTTTAGATGAGTAGGCATAAAACAATATGCATGTGATGAATGGTTATTATTTTTCAAGTGATGAATGGATTTTGCATTAGTCGTAATTTTTTTCGCCTCTTATTTTTATGTTGGTTTTGATTTTGGGATGTAAGGCCATAAGGCCATTGTTTACAATTGTTGTAATTTTTATTTTCCAATGTAAAATTTCAATCGTTGTAATTTGGAGCACCGAAGTCGCAAAATGAGCCAACACTACCTTGGAGCGTGATTTGAAGACCAAGAGATGCCTTGGGAATTTTTGTACTAATTAGATTAGTCTAGGTAAAATAAGAGCCTGGTCAATGCAAACTATTTTTTTATGTTATATGTATGTTTAATTCGAAATATTTGAATAACATGTCATATAGCTTAGGGTGCATACTCTTGTATTTCACATGCCATAACATGTTTTAGATCCATTATCATTATAGAAATGAAATATAATTTTATGTGATTTAAAATGTTTAAAAAAGAATATGATATGCATGGAAAATAATTAATTAGATTAATTGGTTTTGAGGTTTAAAATGTGAATTCTAATATATTGGGCTTAATAAGTGCAACATAAATTCCATTGGTATATAGGATGGAAACCCGGATATAAATTCCATAGCCGAATCCGAATGTACGGTAATGTGGTCTACACTCGGGATATAATTCCGAGTACCATTAGATTTTATAACACACTTAGATTAAAAAAATGGTTTAATTTAAATCTTGACCATTTTAGGATTCTAAAATTTTAAACTAATTAGTGTTCTAGTATTTTAAGAGTTAAAATATAACATGCCACTAATTACACTCTAATTAAATTAGTTTAATTGAGTAATAAAATTAGTAGAGACTAATGGTAATTAGTGATACAAATTTTAAGAGTTAAAATTGGTTAGATCACTAATGGTGAACTAGTCTAAATAAGAGTTATGATTTAGCCGCCATAAATTTTTTTCACACTAGTTAAATTAAAATATTAGATATTTTATAAATAGAAACCTTAAACTCAAAATAGTGAGTGGGAGAGGGATATAAGACAGTATATCCTGCGATCTCCGTTGTTAGTCCGAAAATATGAGATTCAAAAGGCGCCTCGAGACAGCTTTGCTTTCATCCCCCAACGGATGATGTCCATTTTGGGTCAATATTAGGTTTGGATTCCGAGAGGATAGGGATTCTAGATGTATCTGGTGAACAGACCTACCCTACGCCGACACTCTACTAGTTAAGTCCAAGGGTCCCGAAACGACGGGTCACACTTACAAAGGAATGATTAACTGTTAATCTAAATTCTTTGATCGAATCAAATGGTAGTTGGTTAATATAGGAATAAGAGTTATTCCTGCATATATTAATCAATTGAGATTGTCTCTATCTATCATGTAAATACTTGACCTACACTACGGCGGCACTTATTTGTGGGATGATAGATTTCCATGGCATAGTAATTCTCTTAGGTTTCTAATTCGTTAGTCAAGGTTCATGCATCATGATCAGTGAAATCACTCATGTAACGCAAGCGCACATATCGTTCAAGTAGCATAAATTGTATCGATCTCATGAAGACTTAATACCTAGGCTATCAATTTATGAAGCCAAATGTCTACGAGTATCTAATAGATTGGTTGTTTGATTGGATGGTGATTTTAAACTAAAGACAAGTAAATAAAACAATGCAAATGTAAATTAAAGGAAAATTCAATATTATTAAACTATCTAGGGTTGTGAATCCTTCCAATATCTTTTAAAGAAGAAGTGGTTATCTCATGTTTGTGTAATATATTGGTTTATTAACCTGGAACACGAAAATATGCAAAAGCCTCTGTCGATGGTCAGATGCAAACACCCAAATAACCCAATTAATCATATGTCAATGTTAACCAAGTTACATGAATTCATTAAGATTAAGTTCCAATTGTGGCTACCCTCGCCCGAAAGGTATATGTCTATCTTGTAAGGAAATCTACCTAAAGGTCAACATGCCCCGAGTTGAGATCGTGAGCTATTGAGTCTAAGGCTGAAACATAAAATTCCTTCATCAAGTTTATTTTAAATTTACCAGATCAATCTTATTAATGGCCAATTAACAAGAAGCATTACGCTTAAGACTCAATAAATAAACCTTTATATTACCCAAGTCATAAAATAACCCCTTATATATCGGTGATATTGGAATTCATCACAACCCCATATATGGTATTTAGTTACAACACATATCTAGGACTAGTAAGGACATAAATAAAGTAAATGACATAAAGTAAAGCTTGTAAATAAAAAAGGTAAATTAAGCAATAAAGAAAATGCTGGGGGTTAGAGAATCCACTTTTATTACTTCTATTTTAGATATCTCCCTTATTATAATATATAAACTTTGCATGACATTACCAACCGATCATATAGGCGGTATCCTGATTAAGTCAGATTTATGATTAATTACAACCGATCATAAAGGCGGTATCCAATTTAGTCAGGTTAAAATCAATTTAATTAAGTCTAACCGATCATAAAGACGGTATCCCATTAAGTCAGATTTTAAATAGTTTATATATTATAATTAAGGGAGATTAATCTAAATATTAGTGATAAAAGCTTTACCCTTCACCCTGTGAGGTTTCTACTATAGTCCCAAGATCAAATTAAGCTATGAAAACATGTGAATACATCAAAGTAAAGTTACGGAATACTCACTTTGATCGGCTTTTGCGATGTGAAGAACAACAAAAATTTCCTTGAATCTTTCGGCCAAGGCATCTTTTGGTGCTCCATGGATTCGGTCAACCCCTCTTTGTGTGCTCCTTGAGTTGTCTTCAAGCTCCAAGCTTTGATGAAGGATTCCATGCTCATAGATGGGTTTCCCTATCACCTTTGTATGACCCTTTATGTGCTAGCATTGGAGAAAATTGCAACAAAATTCCCCTATATTTCACCTTGTTGCTCTCGACATTTAGGGAAAATTAGAGAGAAAAATGGCCTTTGGCCGTGAGGTAGAAGGAGGGAGAGAGAGGAGGTGAGTTGGTTGTGTGTTGTGTAATCTAATACACAAAAGGAAAGTCAAATACCAAAAAATAAAAAATGGTAAATGTCTTTCAAGCCATCACATTTAAGTGTTTGGCACTCAACCATCAACCAACAACTTCCATCACATTAAAGTGATAAAGTTGACTAGTGATGTGACTTATGATGTGACTTGTGGGCCCCACTTGATTCGAAATGCGAGTGGGCCCGCAAACACTCCCGGGCTCGGGCTCGCTAATTCCGAATTAACGAATTTTCCGTTGCGACGTAATTAAATCAAATTTAATTAAATAATTTTGCCTAGCAAAATTACTATTCACGTCGCTAGCGAATTAATTCTAAATTAACTCGTTTGCCCGAATTAAAATCTAATTTTAATTCAGCGTCGAAATCTAATTTCGTATAATTTATCGAATATATTATTTTATCGATTAATTCCAAATTAATCGTTCTCTCTCTTTAAATTATATTTTATCCCAGATAAAATATCTCCGTAATTAATCCTAGATTAATTTTCTCTCTCTATTAATTAATCACAGATTAATAATGTGCGAGTAATATGTCATCGGTGAATCTTCGGGAAGTGACCCATGAGATCCCCGGATATGTTGGCAGTAAATCCGGTTGTCGGACTATCCGAACACGTACGTACCTAGTACTACGTTTTTTACCGATTTACAAGACATGGTTGGCTTCTAGCAAAGCACAATGCCTACCCAATTCTTCTGAAATATTCTTAAAGGAATATGTAATCTATATCAGGCGTAGTATATGTAGTATTGCGTATTGCGATCCAGTATCGGATGTCAAGTGCTAGGCCTGGGGCTGGAATTGTGTCTGCCACGTACGAAGCACATATCGGATCTCTTATAACTAGTCTCTATAATCGGATAATCATGACCTAGTCATATTATCCCGATGACTGCAGTACTAAAGAGTACTAGTTCCGTATCCTACATGACCATCATCTCCATATGACTGGAGTAATACTTCCATCTTGACATCACACCTAATACACTACGATTCTCAATATACCCAGAAGAGGCGTACACAGAACTTGTTAAAGCCTTGGACGACCAAAACCAAAGTATATTGATTGTCGCAAGTATTAGCGGTGCAAGTCTCAGGTTAAAACCAAATACACCTACCCTGATTCGGACTTCCATAGACACATAGTCATACTACCAATGGAATTCTGAGGGGTCTATCCAGAGCGAAGCTGTTTCCGTACCATCGGTAAACACAACCTCCTATCACACTTGCATAAGTATCCAATACTTAAATATATGAGAACTATGTCGTTATGCTCCCACAACGCGCACAAGTGCAATACTAGTCTATTCCGCATTATTGATGTCCAATCTCGATAATATTACGACTAGGGATATTTTAATGATTAAACCTTAGTGGATTAATATTGTCTCATATCTTATTAATCTGGAACTAATCATATGGACTTTTATCATTTATGTATCTTGGTAATCCAATTAAAAATGATAAAAGAGCAATTTCCTTTGTCACAACAACATAATGTTATGTACAAATAGTGATGCTATGAGTCATAATTGTCCAACACACCCCATCAGAGGGGAGTTATCTCATCATACTAAAAAGTAAAAATAAAGACTGAAAAGTAAAGTAAAGAAAGAACTATTGCGTAAAATAAAGAATTAAATACAGAAAGCTGTAAATAAACAAACAAGATACAATCTTCTTAGTATTCTTAAGGAAATCCCTAGAAAAAGACATGAAATTTACAAATGAAATGGCTTGGTATTTATAGGCAAAATTTTGCCTTCACCAATTTCTCCACCAATTTGTCCACAAATATGTCCACTAATTTCTCCACCAAACATGGCACCAAATCCTCCACCAACCATCCAATCATGTTTGGTGGAAGTTTGACTATTTTAATTTTTAATTTTTAATTTTTAATTTTTAATTTTTAATTTTTTTGTTTTGAAAATGACTTTAATAATTACACAAAATAACACTTACGAATATTTTATCAATTTCGGTCATGAAAACATCAGAATTCGAAATTATTATGAAAGTCAAAGTTGTTGATCTTTGAGTCTTCTTTAATCTGGAACTTGAATCACCTCAATCCAATATCGGAGTAGAAAGTTATGGCCAAAATACGAAAATTGCGAAAAGTTGAAATTTCTGAAATTATACTTCGTTAGAACGCCATTTCAAGTTTCCATTCTCCAAAATCCAAATGTCAAGTCTGGTTTTTTACCATTATTTGTTCCATATTTCGTCCGATTGATTCCATTGAGTCCCGATTTTATTTTATCTACAAAATAAACTAAAACACATCAAAATGTTCACAAAACTCGAGAAACTATACAAAATATTAAGTAAAATGGGCGGTAAATATTGATATATTTTCCGCTCATCACACCTAAAAACCTAACATTTTGCTAGTCCTCGGGCAAATACAAAACAAAATAAAATGAAATAAACAATTAAAATTAAAGTAAGCCACTTTCGTAGGGATCACGGTTGCATTTAGCGTATGCAACAAGCCTTTAAACCCCTAAGTGTCCCTAGTGGGCGAGTTGTAGTCTCGTGAGGGCTTACAGTGACGATGCCCACAAACGTCAATCAAATGCACACAAAAGAAAAAAGATAGAAAGATAAACAAGTTAGTGACTAAACAACTGAAACTTCTTATTCAAGTTAATAGCTGTTTTCTTTCTTTCTAAATTACCAAAAAAGTAAATTCTCCGATTATTTTTACCATTTTCCATATACACAACCAATAAGGTATTAATCAACTATTGTGCCCACAATATTCATAAGTGTAGTTGAAAAGAGAGTAATATTTTTGTCCTAAGGTTATATCAGATTTGACACCTTTTTTAGCAATGGATTTTTTTATTTATTTATTTACAATATCTTCAATCCATGTAGCAAGCTTTGAGCGAGTGACTCCCCAGCTAGTTGGCTTTAGGGCACTAGGTGTTAAGACACCCTTACAGACTTAATTACTCGGATTTCAGAAATTTTTTTTTATTTCATCGTTTTTTTAGATGCTTCCTCCAATTAAACTATGACACTTAATACTACAAACTTTTCAATTACAACTCATGATCGTATGTTACCATGAAAATTGATAATACCTGTCAACTGAGCATACAAAGATCCAATTTAATCAGTATTATGGAGAATTCATAAATTAAATAATTCAAAAGGAAAAAAAACAAAAATTAACTTGTTACGAAATATGATGATATACGTCTCAGGAGTGAAAATTCCTTACACAGCTATCTCAAACACCATTCCACCTGATTAGCAAGTTAAAAAACATAAAAATAAAAAATATATTTTTTTAATTTTTTTTTGAATTTTAAGAAATTTTTTGACTAAAATCAAATAAAAACAACACAACAAAAAATAAAAATAAAAACAAGATACTAGTCAACTATTCCTCTCCCCCAAACCTAATTGAGACATTATCCCCAATGTCTAAAAAGTAGAAGAAGAGTTTGGAAAACAGTATCTGGTTAGCTGAAATTCTACATCTAAAAAAAAATTAAAGGTTAAGATCCAAATTTATCTAACGCTTCTTACCACGATCATTATCGGACCAGTTTATATTGGAAATGATAGGGTCAATTTGTGGTTCAAACGCTAAGAGTTGGTCAATTAAATCATTGGCTGTTCTGGAAGTGAAGAAGATATCTTTTACAGGTTTTGAAACGAACCCATTTCTTCGGGCATCATCAAGAAACACACAAAGAAAATCATAAAATCCATCAGCATTAATCAGTCCAATCGGTTTCTGGTGTATGTTCAAGTTTGCCCAAGATAGTACTGTAAAAATTTCCTCCATCATGCCCAAGCCACCTGGCAAAGCAATAAAAGCATCAGCACGGTTAATCATTTCCACAAGTCGTTCAGACATACCTGGTACAATACATTCATCTCCGTTTGATGGTCATATAAGTTTCGCCTCTACCAAAGGTTTTGGGATGATTCCCAAAACTTGACTACCTCCTTCCTGTACAGCCCTTGAGACGTACCTCATTAGTCCAAGATTGCCACCGCCATATACTAGGTGCATATTCCTTTCAGCTATGACTCTACCCAATTCATGTGCTGCCGCAATGAATTCTGGCTTAGAACCAACACTAGTATCGTAAAACACAATAATGTTTACAACTCGTCTTCTTGAAGTTGATTCCATTTTTTTTAATGTTCTTCTTTCTCAAATCTGGATGTCTTCAAGAGTGCAATGACGAGCTGAATTTATAGAACCTGAAAAAGGGTGAGTAATAATAGCATTAATACTTGCCAAATGACAATTATTAACTAAACAGTAAAATATATCGTGAAAGTCAAAAAGTCTGGATCCTATCGGAGAAAATAAAAAAAATAACAAAACAAATCAAAATTATTAGATAAATACAAAGAGAAAATAATATTTACAAGAAGTAACGGCTTGAATGATGTCTATGCGTTAGGGACAAGCTTCCCATCCAATTTTCTTATAAATTGGCAAACAAAGTCTTTTAAAGTCAGATTCCGAGACTTAAATGTTGTCTTTCTTTTCGAAACTGTGCATGTAACATGTGAATTGCGTGATGCATATATCCACTGGAATGCGTCTCAAGAGTCAATGATATTTCATCCAAAGACTCCTTACTCATGTCATCCCTAATGAATTTAATTTTATCTTCACAATTATCAGACATCATTCCTAAAGAAAGACAACGAGTATTACATGTCATATGTGCACATTTATAGCAAACACCAAGTCTTTTAGCTCTTCTTTTATTAGCATAGGTGCTTCTTCCTAAACCAGGCAGATATGACACAAAAGAGTCAGAGGACTCACCTGCCAATCGGACCCGTGCTTCAATAATCCATCGAATGTCATTAGGAATACCTTTGATCATCAGTAATCTCATTCGTATGGGAGCATTGTAGACTTACATCAGAGAGTTTTGAGGGAGAGAAGGAAATTGCTTGTGAAGATTTGCTAGAACGTCTTCCATCCTGAAATGTGACTTTACCTACACAAATTAAACACACAAAAATAAAACACACCAAATCCTAATATAGACACAAATTGCATGGGTTGCCTCCCTGCGAGCGCTAAGTTTAACGTCGTCAGGTAGACATGACTGTGTGAACGTTAGACTGGATCTGAGAGTGTGACACTTTCTTTTTGTCGCTCAAATGATTCTCCCTAATAGTTCTTGACACGCTTGCTTTTAACTTTGAAGGTTTTATTGGAGTTGGGATCACGTAACTCAACGGATCTATCTGGTAAAACTTAGGTGATTAAGAATGGACCTGACCACTGTGATTTTAACCTCTCAGGGAAAAATTTCAACCTTGATTTGCTGAACAATACCCGCTGCTCGGTTCTAGTTGTATGCGCACTAACTTCTCATCATTTTTCTTCTTGGCCTTTTCTTTGTACAGTTTGACATTCTCCAAAGGCTGTATGTGAAATTCATCCAATTCGATGAGTTGATGGAGCCTTTTCTCTTCAGTTGCTTGTAGATCAAGATTTAACTTCTTTTGTGCGCAGTACGCTTCATCTTCAAGCTCCATAGGCATATTGTATGCTTTAAGTTTGTCAGTGGAACTTTACATTTCATTAGAGTTCTGGACGGTGCTATCTATCACATCAAGTCTGAAACATTCCTCCTTCTTTTCGTCATTCGAGAATTCCATGGCTTTGAAAACATTGACAATTACTTCTTGGTCTTGTACCCTCATGGTTAGTTCACCTTTTTGTACATCAAAAATGGTTCGACCGGTAGCCAAGAATGGTCTCCCGAGGATGATGTGCACGTATTCATTTTCCTCCATGTCAAGGATAATAAAATCTGCTAGGAAAATGAATTTGTCAACTTTGACCAGCACATCTTCAACTACACCTCTCAGAAATGTGAGTGTTATATCAGCAAGTTGCAAAGAGATTGAGGTGGGCATTGCTTCTCCAATCTGCAGTTTCCTGTAAATGGAAAATGACATCAAGTTAATACTAGCACCTAAATCACACAAATCCTTACCGAAGTTATGTTCTCCTATGGTGCAAGGATAATGAAATTGTCAGGATCTTTCAACTTAGGGGGAAGCTTCCTCTAAATGATGGCGCTCATTCTTATGTCAATGCTATTGTCTCGTAATCTCCCAATCTTCATTTTCGTGACAGAATGTTTTTCATGAATTTGTCATAGCTGGGCATTTGTTCCAATGCCTCTGTAAATGGAATGTTGATATGCAAATTTTTAAAGATCTTCAGGAATTGAGCAAACTGTTTGTCCAGTTTATTTTTCTAGAGACGTTGTGGAAATGGTGGAGGTGGAGTGAATCTTTCTCGATCATTTGCTTTTGCTTCTTTTTCCTCAATCTGTGGCTCTGTTTCGATGCTTTCTTTTGGAAATTCCTCAATGGATGCTTTGATTCCATCATATTTGTTGATCTCAGTACCGCTTTTCAAAGTGATGGCATGACATTGTTCCTTCCCCATGTTCCTTGGATTTGGTTCTGTGTTGCTAGGAAGGGTACCGTGCGGTCTGTAACTCTGAGTATTGGCCAATTTTCATATTTGATTTTCCAGTGCCTTTATGGAAGTAGTTATGCTTTGATTCAATGTTGATTGGGCTTGAAATATAGCTGTATTTGATGCTGCTTGATTTTGAATTAATTCTTCTTGATTTTGAAACATAACATCATACTTGGCTTCTTGCTTTTTCATATGGGCAAGCAAATCTTCTATTTCTGGCTTCTTCTCATGCTCATGGCTTTGATTTTTCTGTTGGAATCCTGATGGTGGATTGTTCCTTCGCCCTAAATTATTGTTCCATGCGAAATTGGGATGATTCCTCCACCTTGGGTTGTAGGTGTTGGAATATGGATTGTTCCTCTGTCTTTTGAAATTACTGACATAGTTCACCATCTCATCATGTTGGTTGTAAGACTCTGCCTCTGGTGCTCCTCCATATGGTGAACTTGTGGATCCAATATTGCCTTGCATGCTAAGAGTTTTCATGAATTTGCATATCGTATCCAGCTTGGCATTCAATGCGGTGTTGGCTCCAACTTCGTAAATTCTTGTTATTCTTTGAATCATGCTCCATTCTGTTGGCTACAAAGAATTGTTGTTGGCCATTTCTTCAATTAGGTCACAAGTCTGATCTTCTCCTTTTGCCATTAAAGCTCCTCCAGCAGCAGCATCAATTGCGGTTCTCATCAGTCCAGAAAGTCCATTGACTTGTAGCCACTTTACAATCTCATGGTGATGACATTTTCTGAGTAAATCCTTGTATCTTTCCCAAGCTTCGCAGAGGGATTCCGAGTCATGTTGTACAAAATATGTAATGTCATTCCTCAGCTTTGCAGTTCTAGCTGGGGGAAAGTACTTTGCAAGGAATTTGGTGGCTAGAGTGTTGATGGAACTTATTGGTAATGAATGTAACCAAGCCTTAGCTCTGTCTTTCAAGGAATATGGGAACACACGGAGTCTCATTGCTTCTTCAGCCGCTCAATTGTAATTGAATGTGCCGTAAACTTCCAGGAAGATGCTGATGTGGGCATTAGGATCTTCAGTTGCATTCCCCCCAAACTGAACTGACTGTTGTATCATCTGAATGCATGTTTTGATGACACACACATTTGCTGGTAAGAGAGGAAGTACAATACATGAAATGAAGCCGTCAACCACCAGAATAGTTTTGTCTCGAATGGGAATTGGTGGTGCAACTTCCAACGGTTCAGGTTCCATATTGATCAGTGCTTCTTGACCTTCCTGCATTTCCCTTCTCAACTGTCTGATTGTTCTTTCAATTTCTGGGTCAAGCGGATGGAATTCAAAGCTTCTGGTTCATCTCATGTAGTGTCTGAGAACCTGAAACACAAGTAAACAAAAATAATAAATGAAAATAAATTAGACACAAGTAAAAATATATAACCCCAAAATTAATAGTGAATGATAAATAAGTCCCCGGCAACAGCGCCAAAAACTTGATAGGTGAAATCACTCACATAACGCAAACGCACGTATCATTCAAGTAGCATAAAATATATCGATCCCACGAGGACTTAATACCTAGGCTATCAATTTGTGAAGCCAAATGTCTACGAGTATCTAATAGATTGGTTGTTTGATTGGATGATGATTTTAAACTAAAGACAAGTAAATAAAATAATGCAAATGTAAATTAAAGGAAAATTCAATATTATTAAACTATCTAGGGTTGTGAATTATTCCAATATCTTTTAAAGATGAAGTGGTTTTCTCACGTTTGTGTAATATATTAGTTTATTAAGCTGGAACACGAAAATATGCAAAAGCCTCTGTCGATGGTCAGATGCAAACACCCAAATAACCCAATTAATCATATGTCTATGTTAACCAAGTTACCTGAATTCATTAAGATTAAGTTCCAATTGTGGCTACCCTCGCCCGAAAGGTATATGTCTATCCTGTAAGGAAATCTACCTAAGAGTCACCATGCCCCGAGCTGAGATCGTGAGCTATTGAGTCTAAGGCTGAAACATAAAATTCATTCGTCAAGTTTATTTTAAATTTACCAGATCAATCTTATTAATGGCCAGTTAACAAGAAGCATTAAGCTTAAGACTCAATAAATAAATCTTTATATTACCCAAGTCATAAAATAACCCCTTATAAATCGGTGATATTGGAATTCATCACAACCCCAGATATGGTATTTAGTTACAACACATATCTATGACTAGTCCAGACATAAATAAAGTAAACGACATAAAGTAAAGCTTGGAAATTAAAAAGGTAAATTAAATAATAAAGAAAATATTGGGGGTTAGAGGATCCACTTTTATTACTTCTATTTTTAGATATCTCACTTATTATAATATATAAACTTTGCATGACATTACCAATCGAACATATAGGCGGTATCCTGATTAAGTCAGATTTATGATTAATTCCAACCGACCATAAAGGCGGTATTCAATCAGGTTAAAATCAATTTAATTAAGTCCAACCGACCATAAATGCGGTATCCCATTAAGTTAGTTTTTAAATAGTTTATATATTATAATTAATGGAGATTAATCCAAATATTAGTAATAAAAGCTTTACACTTCACCCCAGCAAAAAGGAGTTACCTCCTCATACTGAAAAGTAAAAATAAAGACTGAAAAGTAAAGTAAAGAAAGAACTATTGCGTAAAATAAAAAATTAAATACAGAAAGCTGTAAATAAACAAACAAGATACAATCTTCTTAGTATTCTTAAGGAAATCCCTAGAATAAGGTATGAAATTTACAAATGAAATGACTTGGTATTTATAGGCAAAATTTTGCCTTCACTAATTTCTCCACCAATTTCTCCACAAATTTCTCCACCAAACATGGCACCAAATCCTCCACCAAACATGTTTGGTGGAAGTTTGACAATTTTCATTTTCATTTTTTATTTTATTTTATTTTTTGTTTTGAAAATGACTTTAATAATTACATATAATACACTTCCGGATATGTTATCAATTTCGGTCATTGAAAATTCATATTTCTAAATTATTATGAACATCAACGTTGTATATCTTTGAGTCTTCTTTAATCTGGAACTTGAATCACCTCAATTCGATATTGGAGTAGAAAGTTATGGCCAAAATACGAAAATTGCGCAAAGTTGAAATTTCTGAAATTGTACTTCGTTAGAACGCCATTACAAGTTTCCAAACTTCAAAATCCAAATGTCAAGTCTAGTTTTTACCATTATTTGTTCCATATTTCATCCTGATTGATTACATTGAGTCCCGATTTTATTTTATCTACAAAATAAACTAAAACACATCAAAATATTCATAAAACTCGAGAAACTATACAAAATATTAAGTAAAATAGGCAGTAAATATTTATATATTTTCCGTTCATCACATCATGTTTAATTTTATGCCAAAATTATTTGATAAATTTAATATACGATGAATGAATGTTAAATGTATGTTTATTTTATTTTTCAGACATGGTTTCTCCAATTATTTCCATACTCTCAAACGATAAATTAACGGGAGAAAATCATGTTAAGTGGAAAAGTAACATGAATGCTATCTTGGTCTATGAAGACCTAAAGTTTGTCCTGACGGAGGAGTGTCCTCCCGAGCCAGCCTGCTGGCCAAGCTATGCGCGATGCCTAACAGAAATAGGTCACAGCTAATGAGAAGGCCCGCTGCTACTTGCTAGCAGGGATATTCTAGGTTCTTGCTGCAAAGCATGAACCTATGGCTTCAGCTTCTCAGATGATGGAGTCATTGTAGGGCATGTTCGGGCAGCCTTCGGAGCGTCAACGTCATGAGGCTATGGTCTCAGCGATGACTGCTAGGATGAAGGATGAGACATCAGTCCGAGAGCACATCCTGAGGATGATGACCTATCTCAACACTGCTGAAACCCATGGAGCTCGTATTGACGAGCGTAGCCAGGTGACCATGATTATAGAAACTCTTCCGAATAGTTTCTTACAGTTTAAAAGCAACTATGTTATGAACAAGTTGACTTTTACTTTGACCCTGCTACTTAATGAGCTCACCCACTACGAGTTCATGCTTGTGGATCCTCGTAAGCCCAGTGCTGAAGTAAATGTTGTCGAGCCTTCAAAATCTGCAAAGATGAAGAAGAATAGCACTGGGAAGGCGAAGGCTAAGCCCATAAAGAAGAATAACAAGAAAGGCTCCAATGATGCCAAGCCCAAGGGAAAATGTTTCCACTGCAATAAGAACGGGCATTGGAAAAGGAATTGTCCTAAATACCTTGCCAAGATGAAGGAGAAAAAGGCTACAGGTAAATATGATTTACTTGTTATCGAATCTCTATTAGTGAAGGATGATAAATACGCTTGGATTGTTGATTTCTGGAGCCACAAACCATGTTTGTTCTTCTTTGCAGCTACTTGACTCATGGAGGGACCTTGCTGAAGGTGACTACACCATGAAGGTCGGGACAGGGGATGCCATTTTAGCAAGAGCAATGAGAGTTTCCAGTTTAAATTTTACGAATAATTATTATTTAAATTTGAACAATGTGTTATTCATTCCTAGTTTTCGCAAGAATTCGATTTCTATTTCTAAATTTTTGGATGATGGTTTTTCAGTTTCTTTTAAAAGCAATTTGGTTATTATTGGCATAAATAGATTAACCATATGCACATGAAACTCAGAAAAAAAATTGTATGTGTTAAAATCGTTAACACATAGATCACTGCTCAACGTTGAAATGTTTAAGGTTGAGAAACCTAAAACTAAACAACAAAAGATTTCTCACGATGACACATATCTATGGCATCTTAGACTTGGTCATATCCGCCTTGACCAGATAGATATATTGATAAAGAATGGAGCCTTAAACCAGTTAAAGCTCGGAACTTTACTAGTCTGCGAATTCTGTTTAGAAGGAAAAATGACCAAGAGACATTTTACTGGAAAAGGTATAAGAACCAGTCAACCACTTTAGCTTATACATTCGGACATTTGCGGACCGATGAATGTAAGAGCTCGAGGTGGTTATGAATACTTTGTCACATTTATTGATGATTATTCCAGATATGGGTATGTTTACCTAATGCGGCGCAAGTCAGATACTTTTGAAAAGTTCAAAGAGTATCGTGCTGCGGTTGAGAATCAATTAGGTAAAACAATCAAAACTCTAACGATCAGATTGTGGAGGAGAATACCTTAACAGAGATTTCAAGGAATTCTTGGTTGAGCATGATATAGTATCCCAACTCACAGCGTCTGGAACACCACAGTAAAATGGTGTTGTGGAAAGGAGAAATCAGACAAATGCTACGTTTCTATAGGAGGACTATATGAGGGAGTTCAAACCTCGAAGCAAAGTTGTACTCGAGGAGTTACTTGTTGGTTCGACCAACACACTATCGTCAATGACATTTGATAAATACATAGCACCTTCGATATTTGAGCATCAGATGCAAGTTCAACAGAATGATCTACCACCTAGACGTAAATGGAGGGTTAAACGACAACCTGATCGGTATTTAAGAGTTGGAGAGGCACAAGTTGTCACATCCAATGATGGTATAGATGATCCATTTACCCATCACAGTGCAATGAATGATTCTGATAAAGTGGGTCAGTGGGCTTAGGCGGGAGAGGTATCTGTATAGTGTACAGCATCCTCTCAGCCCCAAGGACTATCCTCAGGTTCATTTCCCAATCAGCGAAGTTTGTGCCCTTAAAGACATTGTCACCCATGATGATGTCTCGGACATTTCCCTTGATTGCCATCTCAACTACGATAGTCCAACTATCTAGTTAACGATAAAATGGGTACAGTCAAACTGTTACAAGAAAAATAACAATGTATTAGTCCAGCTAATTTTAATAAATAGACGAAATAATTTTGAAAGACGCGTAAGGCTAAGTATCTGAACGAAATTGCAAATCAATACTAGCCTCCCACTATTTTCATCAAGTCTCTAACCCTCTGTTGAGAACTCGGGAAATCCTATTTCCTAGTGGGCTAGGATCCCGTTAAATAACACACAACCTTGACTTTGGCCAACAAGTTGTATGCTATTTAACTAGGTAGATCTCAAAGATCAATTGGATCCCATCCAATTCCTAGATCCGGTTAGGTGGACATCCAAGTCCAAAACATATGTACATTACTTATGCCAATGTATCTAATACATTTTCCTAACCATATCCTCCGAATCATCTAGGCCTTGGCTTTGGCACAACAAACCTAATGATTCCAGTTAAGCGGGACCCATTGACAAGGAAAGTTTCGTAATCAATGTCGTTGGACAAGAAGTGATCTTGACTGTGGCCAACAATCACAACTTGGACAAGACACCGATGTGGAACAAAACTCTCATGATTCAAGTACATCCTCAATTGACAAAGGTCTTGACTTTGGCCAACAAACAATGCCAATTTTGGATCTTGAACAAGAATCATTCAACGGAAGGATAATCGCTTAATATAGATTGAGGGATTTTTGCGTAATTGGCAACCAATTTATTATCTTTGTTAGGTCTCATCATCATACACCATTAAGCATGCTTCTAAAACATCATAAAGCGCGTAAAGTAAATTAATAGTGATATACGGATGGATATATAAAACAACTTGTTCCTAGAACAAATCACTCCCTTTCCTCTCCCCGCTAGCACTATTCTACTTCTACCCAATTACATAATACAATAAGAGAAACCTCATTTACATTGAGGGGAATTAGGTGAGAAGAGAATACAAAGAGATAAAAGAGATAAGGCTGGACACGCAGGTCCAATTTATAAATTCTAAATTTACAATAATTTCTAAAATTACCCTTTCCCTTTTAATATCCATCCGATATACACTATTCATTCATCACATACATATGTATTCAATCAAGACATGCTATACAACCATCTAATCCAATTAATTAGTCTTTGTTTAAGTGATCATCCAATGTTCAAACAACGGTTTGATTTTGCGCGAGTCCAACTCGTTTGAGAATAAGTACATAAGGTACGAATTCACGAATTATATCGAACTTACTCGTTAAATCCAATTTAAGTCGTATTCAATACTAATTCAATTTATTTAATTCCAAATTAAATGTTTACACTTTTAATGTGCTTTTAAGACTTAGATTCTAAATCTAATCTAATTGGGTCTCCAAGCCCAACTAACATCCAATGTTTGTTTAATTAAAGTCCGATGGGCTTTCAATTGATTTATTAAGGCTTGGGCTTTGGTCAATGTGGGTCAAACCCAATTACCAAGCCCAAATAAGGAATCACCCTTAAATGCCATAAAATCAATTTCAAGCCCATAAGGCCCAATCAAACATTAAAGCCCATTTTACTATATTTGGACTTAATGGAGTGATTTAAGCCCAAATTGGATCCAATCCTTTTGGCCCAAATCTACTTGGCCCAACCAAGCCCATTATGCCAATATAATAATACAAGCCCAATTTTACAATTAAGCCCATTAATTAATTTTAATATTCCAATTTTAAAATTCAATTAATTAAAGTGTAAATCCATGATTAATTCATTAAACCAAATATTTCCAAACACCAATTTAATTTATTAATCATCACTTGTTCAAAACACATGTCCAACATTTATTTGAACAAAAAATCAAGTCCTTTTACATGTCTTTTGCATTCGGCCAAGGGGAAATTTTTTTGGTTCGATTTGTTTTTCAATCCGATTGAATCACTAATCTACATCCCGTAATGTTTTAAGTCATCTAATGAACTTGTACACAAAAAATTCCAATCCAGTGCAAGGACCTCCATATTCGGCCAAAGCAACAATTTGGGGAAAAATCATCCAATGCATTTTTCTCAAAATTGATTATGTATAACATCATATTACATACATATAAGCATACTTAATCATCAAATTTCACAAGAACATGCTTCAATCAATTTTACCCAAATTAACCCTAATGTATTTCATGCTTAAACATGGCTCCATGATACCATTGTTGGTTTCTATTATTAGTCCCAAAGAAAGTATAAGAAAATGAAACACATGATTTATATATGTAAAACTTGAAGCATGGCGGAATCATACTTACAAAGCTTGTGATGAAAAGTGATGATGAAAATCTTTGAGTCTCCAAGCTTCAAATTTTCGGCCAAGGTGGAAGTGAAGAAGAAGCTCCAAGGTTTCTTTGTATTCCAAGCTCCAAGGTTGTTTCCCTATCACCTCCTTTGATCCTTCAATGTGCTAGCAAAAGGAGTAAAAAAAAATCCAATTCTTTCTTGCCTTTGGAAGCTCACGGCGTGAGCAAGAGAGAGAGGGAGAGAAGCCTTTTGATTTTCTTTTTCTCCCTTTTGTTTTCTAAAAACCGAGAGATGTAAAATAATTACCAAAAATATTTGGTAAATACCTTTCCAAAAAGTCAAAAACATTTTCCCTCCAAAAAGCCATTAAATGGCCTCACCAACTTCTTTCATGAATAGTGACAATGTGTCACTCAATAAAGGTGACTTGTGACATCCATCAACTAGTCATGTCAAGTGATGTGACTTCGCGATGTGACTTGCGGGCCCCACTCGTTTCAAAATACGAATGTGTTCGCAAACACTTTCGAGCTCGGTTTCACTAATTCCGAATTAACGAATTTCCGTCGCGACGTAAATTAAATAATTATGCCTAGCGAAATTACTATTCACATCGCTAACGAATTAATTCTAAATTAATTCGTTTGCCCGAATTAAAATCCGATTTTAATTCCGCGTCGAAATCTAATTTCGTTTAATATATCGAATATATTATTTTATCGATTAATTCCAAATTAATCGTTCTCTCTCCAAATTAGGCATTTTATCCAAGATAAAGTTTCTCCGTAATTAATCCAAGATTAATAAAGTTCGAATCAAATATCATAGGTGAATCTTCAGGAAGCGACCCAAGAGATCTCCGGATATGTTGGCAGTAAATAAGGTCGTCGGATAATCCGAACACGTACGTACCTAGTACTACGTTTTTACCGATTTACAAGACAAGTTGGCTTCTAGCAAAGCGCCATGCCTACCCAATTCTCCAGAAATATTCTTATTGGAATATTAGATCTTTATCAAGCGTAGTATACCGTAGTATTGCGTACATCGATCCAGTATCGGACGATCACATGTTAGGCCTGGGGCTGGAAATGTGTCTGCCCCGTACGAAACATATATCGGACATCAAACAACTAGTCTCTTTAAATCGGACAATCCTGACCTAGTCATATTGTCCCGACGGTTGCAACCTTTTATAGAGTACTAGTTCTGTATCCTGCGTGATCATCATCTCCATATGTCTGAAGTGATACTTCCATCTTGACATCACATCCAGTACACTACGATTCTCGATAAACCCAGAAGAGGTGTACACAGAACCGGTTAAAGCCCCGAACCACCAAAACCAAAGTTTACCGATTGTCGCAAGTACTAGCGATGCAAGTCTCAGGTTAAGACCATATACACCTACCCTGATGCGGCCTCCTATAGACACGCAGACATACTACCAATGGGATTCTGTGGGGTCTATCCAGAGCGAAGCTGTTTTCCGTACCATCGGTAAAACACAACCTCCTATCGCACTTGCATAAGTATCCAATACTTAAATATATGAGAACTATGTCGTTGTGCCATCACAACGCGCACAAGTGCAATACTAGTCTATTCCGCATTATCGATGTCCGATCTCGATAATACTCCGACTAGGGATATTTAATGATTAAACCTTTTATATTGATACTGTCTCATATCATCTCAATACGGAACTAATCATATGGACTTTTGCCATTTATATATCAAAGTAAATAATTTACAAAACGGCAAAAGGCAATTTCATTATCACATAGTTAATTTTGTACAATAATACAATATCATTTACAAAACAGTGACGCTATGGGTCATAATGTCTAACAAGTTTATATATTATTTTATGGGAGATATCTAAATTAGTAGTAGTAAAAGTAATTCCTTTTACCTTATCATTTTATTTTATTTTACTTTTCAGTTTTACTTTATGTCTTTTACTTTTCAGTATTTTTATTTTATGTCTTTTACTTTTAAGTTGTTACTAGCCCTAGTTATATGTTAGTTATCTGGGGTTGTGATGAATTCTAATATCATCGGTTTATAGGGGTTATTTTATAGTTTGGGTAATTTAAAGGTTTACTTATTAAGTCTTAAGCTTAATGCTTCTTGTTGTCTGATCACCAATAAGATTGATGTGGTAAATCTAAAATGAACTAGACATAGAGATTTTAGGTTTCAGCCTTAGACTTAATAGCCCACGATCTTCCTTGAGGATAGATAACCCTTTAATAGATTTCCTTACAGGATAGACATATACTTTTCGGGCGGGGGTAGCCATAATTGAAACTTAAACTTAATGAATCCAGATAATTTAGTTGACATAGACATATGGTTCAATTGGGTTAAATTGGGTATTTGTGTCTGACCATCGGAAGAGGCTTTTACATAATTTAGTGTTCCAGGTTAGTAAACTGATTTATTACACAATCATAAAATAATCACTTCATCTTTTAAAAGATATTAGAAGGATTCACAACCCTAGATCTTTGTGTCTTTTGTTATTTTCCTTAGTATTTTCTTTTGTCTTTTTATTTATTTATTTATTTTGCAAAACCACTTTCAACCAATCAAACAATCATTCTCTTCTCCATCTAATTAGATATTTGTAAATAAATAGTATCAATAATTAATAACAATAGTAGGAATTAAGTCCTCGTGGGATCGATATTTTTATACTACTTGACGATACGTGCGCTTGCGTTATACGTGTGTGTTTACGCCGGTCAGGATCAACCCGGAGTTAATAATTCAAAATATTTAATTAAGAGCTTAATTAATATTTTGAGATTATTGGAGCTCGGAACCGTAGGTTCATTTGGTCCTTGTGCTAGTTCGATATACTATAGCGGATTTAGTATAAATGGATAGTCCAATTATATACTCACATATGTATAAATATTATTAATATGATTAATAATATTATTTTGTCACACTTGAACTATATATTAAAAGTTAATATATGGTTTTAATAATTATATGATAATTATTGAATGCATAATATTAAATTATATATTATATAATTAATGAGGCCAAATTTGGAATTTCCAAATCTTGGGTTTTGGAAACCCTTGATGAGTTATGATAGGTTGCAAAACTCCTGGATTTAAATTTGATGTTTTTGAAAGGTAATTACATTTTTAATTTTGTAACATATATTTCATTATGGTAATTAAATTTTATGTTATAAAGTTAATGTAAAAATTCATGCCTTGATCGAAAAACTTGAATTAGGAGGGGATGGGAAGGGTTTGTTAATTTTGAAAATTAATAACCTTAAGTAATTGGCTAATCTAATTCTTAGAACCCTAGTCTCCATCTTCTTCATTTTCATTCTCTCTCAAGTGTTGAGAAAACCAAAAAGAAAGAACAAGAAGAAAATCAAAATAAAAAATACAAGTATGATTTAATCTCTAAAAAGTTTAGAGATTTAACTTAGTGAGTCTAGCCCACACTAGTTTCCGTTGGTAACGAGATATAGCTCGGAAGACTTTGTGGTATTGAACCAAAATATCAATTTCTTCTTTCTTCTCAAACTTGCGGCAGTGAGCCTTAATTTTTCTCACTGCCGCCTCTTGCTCGGGTGTTTCGGGGTTTGGTTTAGTTTCGTTTTAATCCATAATTTTTGGGGAGCATATAGGGATGTTTTGGTGCTGTGTTGGGGCTGTTTTCAAGTGAAAAATCAGAACTGAAACGCAACCACTGTCCACGCATTTCAGGGGCTGTTTTGGTAGTGCACTGGGCGCGAATCGGGTCCAAAACAGTCCAATTTTTTTCCGACTGTTCGGGGCTGTTCGAGGAATGTTCCGGGGCTATAATTTTGTCTAAAATAGAAGCAAAATTTCAGTGGTGGTACTGGTTGCATTCGGCCACTCTAAGGGAAGTGCATAAAATTTTTTCAAGTCTGATCCGTGTTCCTAAGACGTTTTCGCTGCGTAAGGAAAGCGTTTCCTACACCCTCGTTGTTTCTTTTGGGTCAATACGAGGTATGTGATATGTCACCCCTGTTGTCATTGTCTTTTATTTTGTTGGACGACTTTGTGTGGGACACCATTACCAGTGTCCAGGGAGATGGTCGGAGGTTAAAGATCTTCCCTCCCGACTAGTCTTGATAAGAAAATGTGATGGCCCGGGGTCGGGTATGTCCCACCGATGCCTTATTATATTCTTTGGCATGGTGTCTGAGATTCTCTCCCATGGCCATATTCGGGTGGCATAAGGAAGGAACATTCCCTTGTGGCCAAGTGATAATATCGGTTCGGGGTCGGGTTATGTCTCATTAAGGTCTTGTTATGTTAGTTGCATAGGGTGAGAACAAATTCACTGCTTGTTGGAGGTTTGTTCGAATAATAGATTTCCTAAATTACCCCTGCAACGAAAAAATAATCGTAAACATAAATATAAAGACAATCTCAATTCTCAAATTAGCTTTTTAAACCAAATAATACCTATGAATTTAACGGACAAACAATTATTGTATATGATAGTATTACTTATTTACGATCAGTTTATTAATCGTTGTCATGTCTTGTAATCACTTTTATTAATCATGTGACACAGTACAATTACACGAATTCCATCTAAGTTTTTCGGTATTTTCCTTGCAAATCTCTCTGACATGTTCAAAACGTGTGCATCTCTTTGCACATTTAGTGGTCTATGTACTATATAATTAATTATTCGAGAATCCACTAGTGATCTAACATCAGTCCACTCCTCCATTCCATCGTATCAATTATAATTAAAATAAATAAATAAAAAAATTCAAAATAATAAGTCTAAACAAAGATGAATGGCACGCACATCGTCTAGCAATGTGTTTATCAAATCATAATTGAAGAATTAATCTACTAGTTTATAGAACATGATTAAAATGACAGTTCCTCAATTTCAATGTACTAAATCTCATGTATTTTAATTTACACTAATTATAACAAATACCTGAATTTTTAACCCAAGCTAGTTGTCTTATCAAATAAAAAAAAAAAAAGGTCAAATCAATAATGATTTAGATGGAAGTGATTAGTTTAATCCTTGCTTTAAGTAAGTCCCATATCTTATCTTCATGCCCATTTTCTTCAAATTTTTAAATCAATGGTGGGTATGTTATTTAGCCGACATACATTTTCATTGATGCCCACATCATCATTATCACTAATCCTCCAAACGATTAAAAATCTTCATCGCCGCCACCAAATCCCCGATTAATTGCCGATATTTTTAATCTTATTTTAGATTTTTTATAATCAAACCCCTCAGCTTTTTCGTTTTCTTAAATAAGAACATAGTTTGTCCGTTTATATTAAAAATATTAAATATGTACTTGACCTCTTGAGAATGACCTTTAATTCTCTTCCTTCCGTATCTCAATTATTGTTATCGTTGAAAACTTAAAATGCACACTTTAACGGTAATTTGGTTATTTTTGCTAGAAGCTGAAGTATAGGGACCACCGTTGATATAAATAGAGACACAATGCCTTGATTTGAAAAATATGAAAAGTATAGGGACCACCATGATAATCCTTCATTTATTCTTTCATCTTAAAACAGAAAGCCTCTCCTTTTTTGAATTCCCCTTTTACCCTTCCTCTCTCTAATTTTTCTCTGCTTCTTTCCGTATAACTGCACAATCTTTAATCGCTGAAATAGAAGGTGCAGTCACTTTCAAAAGCAAAAGCGAAAACGGGAATTAAAGTAAATAAAAATAAAAAATAAAAAAAAAATTGAATATAAATAATCATAATGAAAATGTCAAATAGTTTAAAGCTGATATTTTATTATTGCACATTATATAATAGTTTTTGAATGTCACCCTTTTTTTCTTGAAAGTTCACCTCCTTCTTCCATCTTGGGCTTATTTGCTTTTTTTGCTTAAACCACCAATACATGCCCACTTAGATGACGAGGCAATAATGTACAAAAAAGAAATTCAATTTCAAATGCTCAATGCCTTAATTTATACTCAAGAGAGAGAGAGAAAGTGAGCAGTAAAAAGGATAAACAATTGGAGTGCCTTTTTAAAAAAAAAAAAAAAAAAAAAAAAAATCCAACTCTGATCATTGATTCCAGTTGGGTTCTCAGAGAAATGAAGTGGGTCTGTTTAAAATTTTTGTTTTGAAGGATTGCTCTGAAAAAGTTTCTGTCTTGATGCCTCACTTCTTGGCTATGCAAAGCTGCATCAAGGCAGAGAGAGTAGAGATAGATAGAGGCAGAGAAAAAGCCAATCTTTCTTTTTCTACATTCATTAATGATTGTCAAATTACAAAGTGGGGTTTTGGTTTGTTTGTTCAGCTGCTGTGTGTTTTGTCATGATGATGGATCATTTTTGTGTGCTTTAGAAGAGCTGTGCCTTGCCTGTGCCTGTGGCTTTGAATGTTAGATGGGATCTATTGGTCCCCATAGTAAGGTGAAAGAAAATTAGTATTGAGCCATAAAGTGTAGACCAGTGGAGAGACCAAAGAGACTGGACCACATTGTTTGTTTGCTTGGTGTAAATTAGAGCTGTGTCTGTTGAGAAAATGAACTGTTTCATGCAGTTATCACTTTCTAGTTTGTGGTTTTCACATAAAGCAATGATTTTGATGTGTTGTTCAGTGACAGTAACCAAAATTGGTGAAAAATTTGCTGGCTTTTAAGCAAATTTACCTTTTTTTTTTTTTTTTTTTGCTTTGACAAGCATTGAAGATTCACTGTGAAGATAAGTAGGTGTTTTTTCACATGACTATGCCTATGACTTGCAAGCTCTGTGGCTCTAGTAGTAGATTATCAGCAAGTTCCAAGCTGAAGAAGGCAAACGAGTCTTTGGAAAAGCCTAATCGTGTCATAAGACATAGGAGCAAGCTTGCATTTCTCTGGCTTTTTTGTTTTGTTACTCTAGGGAGCATTTGTTTTCTCTTTAGGTGTGATGATGAAGGTTCTGGGGGGAATGTGGAAACCCCAATGTCTTGTGAAAATAAAGCTAAAGTCTTCTTGCAGCTCTCCAATGTTAGCAACAACCAGCTCCATGCTTTGGCTAATTTGTTCTCTGAGTCAAATCAGGTACTGCTATATCTTTTAAACTTCATATCTTTACAAGCTATGGATGTCATTGTTTTTTTGTTTTAGTTTGGTCAATTTGTTTGTAGATTGTAGTAGCTTAATTACAATGGCTTTTGTTTAGAAATTTCTTGTTTTGGTTTAAGGTGTTGGGTGAACATGTAGAAGTTCATGAAATTACCTTTAATATTAACTTTGTTTTGCGGAATTTAATTTACTACCCATACGAGTTCTGAGTCATCTATGCTTTGACCTTGATTTTCGAAATAGATTGGAATTTGGGGCCGAAATGAAGCAGAAAATGGGGGCATGATATGGTAAATTAATCATTTATTATGCTTATTGCTCATATGGTTGAGTGTTGAAACTATTTATTTCTGCTTAGCATGGAAGTGAGTGTGTTTCTGAAGCGTTGGAAGTCATTGGTTATTGTTTATTGACAACAAACATTGAGGAAATCAAACATGCTAAAAGTTTATTTAAAATACAGAAGGGATGCAAGCAATCTTTAAACACTTACATTTTCTCATGTGTATTACAGATTGCATCCCTCCAATGTACCAGAGAACCAGGATCTGGATTGCCATTACATAATGGCATCACTTGTGCTTTGAAGGTACCAAGTTCATGTTCTGAGAAGCAAGAGTTTCAGAAGCAGAGTATATGGCCTGCAGAAGATGTTAAATCAAAAGGACCAATGCCCAGTTCAAGATGTGAACATCCCCTGGAAACTTGATCCTTCAGTGTTGAAGGTAATGGTGATTTGTGGTCTAATCCATGAGCATAATGTGTCTGGCAAGAGCCTTTTTCTTTTTGCTGCCTAATTAAGGAGTTGTTTTCTGTGTCCTGAAAAGTTTCTTATGTAAATAAAATATGGATTAATTATTTTGAATATTATTTTGTTGTCTTTATCAAAAGTACTAAAATTACAGTTATGTGAAAATTTGTTGCTCTTTATCAAAAGTACTATAATTACAGTTATGTGAAAATTTCATGTGCACTGTCAAAGATTAATTAATTTATTGATTGATTTGACTTCATTTAGAGCATCTCCCAAACAAAGACATGGAGGAACTGCACAAGAGACCCTTTCAAGATTTTATCTTTTTGTTTGTTTAAGGGGTGTTGGTGGGTCATCTGTGGAATGATACTAAGCTGCATCATTACCAGTTTTCCTTTGAATTCGACGAGAAACGACAAGCATAAGCATGATCACTTGCAGCCCGGGTCCCAACAGCGTCATATGCTACTGCAGCAGAAGCAGCAACAGCAAACTCCCCATTCTCCTAGAAGTGCTGGAACGTGGAGAAAGAAAGTCCTAGTGGTCGTTGTCCTGATTGGCATTGTAGGTTCCGTCTGGTTGTTTTGGCACTTGAAAGGAAAGATGCATTTGAGGAGGGAAGAGACCCTTGCCAGCATGTGCGATGAGCGAGCCAGGATGCTGCAGGATCAGTTCAATGTGAGCATGAATCATGTCCATGCCTTGGCTATTCTGGTATCCACCTTTCACCATAGGAAACATCCATCTGCAATTGATCAGGTAGTCCTCTTTTCTGCTTGGTTTTACTCTGTTATACCTCAAGATTTTAAATTTTGAAATCTTAGGTACTATGGACTCTTATTACTACCGCATTGATTTCAGTTGATCTTGATTTTTCCTCTCTTGTTATGCAGAAAACATTTGGTGAATATACTGAGAGAACAGCTTTTGAGAGACCTCTTACTAGTGGAGTAGCTTATGCTTTGAAAGTTCTTCACTCAGAGAGAGAACAATTTGAGAAGCAGCATGGGTGGACAATAAAGAAAATGGAAACCGAGGACCAGACTCTCGTGCAAGACTGTACACCAGAAAATTTGGATCCAGCTCCTGTTCAAGATGAATACGCACCGGTTATATTTTCTCAAGAAACTGTGTCCCACATTGTCTCTATTGACATGATGTCTGGAAAGGTGGGTTATGTTGGCTTTTGGTGCTTGCTTATTTACCTCATCAGTTTTTCTTTTTGCTAAGTAACTTCTAATCAGTTGATGCATTGATGGAGAACTACACTTCGTTATTTATTTATTTATTTTTTTTTGTTTCACAGTACATCTACTGGTTGAGATATTTGCTTAATTGTTCTTACAAATCCACAAATTTGTTTAGTATAGTTCTGCAGAAATGTTTATTTGCAAGACACAAAACTTAAAATATACTGCTGAATGACTTTTATCTTACATGAATCTAATTAATTTGTTCTATCACTCTTATCATGCTATTACATCTTGTGTAGGAAGACCGAGAAAACATTTTGCGAGCGAGGTCATCTGGAAAGGGAGTATTGACGCCACCCTTTAAGCTGTTAAAGTCTAACCACCTTGGCGTAGTACTCACATTTGCTGTCTACACACACAACCTACCCCCAGGTGCTACACCAGAACAACGTATAAAGCTACTTTGGGGGTACTATATCTCCTTCTGAATATTCTCGATTTCTCATATGTTGTGGAACATATATTTTGTTGTTTTGAACTATTCTATGTTTTACTTCAAAAAGATTAAATTTATAGTTACACTGGGGTCAATTCTTCATAAGGTATCTCGGCGCATCGTATGATGTCCCATCCCTAGTGGAGAAGCTTCTGCACCAACTTGCCAGCAAGCAGACGATTGTTGTGAATGTCTATGATACAACTAATGAATCTGCTCCAATCAACATGTATGGTCCTGATATCACTGATACTGGTCTACTGCGCGTCAGTAACCTTGATTTTGGTGATCCATCACGGAAACATGAGATGCACTGCAGGTTAGTTCTCACACAAACTTCTGTGTACATATCAGCAGAAGGTTATGTAATCGCATGTTTACTCAGGTGCGATTTTTTCTGCCTTCTCTAATTACAGGTTTAAACAAAAGCCTCCGTTACCTTGGACGGCAATAAATGCATCGTTAGGAGTACTAGTTATTACTTTGCTTGTTGGCCATATCTTCCATGCAGCTATAAATCGAATTGCACAAGTGGAAAATGACTATCATGAGATGATGGAGCTCAAAGCTCGAGCTGAAGCTGCAGATGTGGCAAAATCTCAGGTGCCTACCTTGTCCTATTGATGAGCAGCTCTTTGCTGTTGTTAACAAATAGAGGCATCTTGACTGACACTTTCTGCATTGAAGCATGACTTCCTTTGCTGAACTAACTACCTAGCAATTTTCATCTATATTGTTACTTTCTTTCACGTGCTTGTTTCTTAATAATATAGTTCTGCAATATTCACGGAGCTCAAGATTTCCTTTTTCTTGTAGTTTCTTGCAACTGTTTCCCATGAGATCAGGACTCCAATGAATGGTGTTTTGGGTAATTTAAAGAGTTTTTCAGTTATATTAGACTTCTGCAAATATGTCAAGATTAACTGATAGATTGCTCTTATGATCATTTTCCAGGTATGCTTCAAAATGCTGATGGACACGGAACTTGATGCATCCCAGTTGGACTATGCCCAGACTGCTCATAATAGTGGGAAAGATCTGATTTCATTAATAAATGACGTTCTTGATCAAGCTAAGATAGAATCTGGCAGGCTTTGAACCGGATTTGTACCTTTTCATCTGCACGATGTTCTTGATAATGTTCTATCCCTTTTCTCGAGCAAAGTTAATGAGAAAGGAATTGAGGTATTACCTAGTTATTCCCTTTTCTTATGCTTTTGTTCTCCTATTATTACATCTTCATTTGGTATTTTCAATATGATTCTTACAAAAGTTTGGTTGTGGGCATTCTTCTGTGTGAGAGAAGTTGGCGATATATGTCTCTGACCGGGTTCCTGAAGTTGTCATTGGTGATCCTGGACGGTTTCGACAAATAATAACAAATCTTGTGGGAAATTCAATTAAGGTTAGTCATTTTCTTGTTCCTTCTGTTTCTTCACTTTTGTCTCATATGTAAATGAATGGGTTACAAATCACATATTTAAATTAATGGGTTATTAAAACCCTATTAAAACCATATTTAAATGAAGTCATTACTGCAGGCAATTGTCAGTTGTTTGATGGATTCCGTATATTTGTTTCTCTTAGTTAAACAGTTCCCATAGTATTTGTGTTGAGGATGCTGCTCTAGGTCCTCCCAATCTTTCAAATTATCATGATATGCTAGTTCTGGACCAAACATCCCTTGAAATAATGGTAAAGGCCTTTGATTATGATCATCTTTGAGCTCTCCATGTGAACATACTTTAGGTTAAAGAGGTTCCATATGAAACAGAGATTTAGCATCAAAGGATTCGATAGGCAGTGGGGTAGCACTCAGTACACTTAATCTAAAATATGGTAATATTTGATTGCTTGTAGAGAAACAACTTGTTCTGTTGATAGTATTTAAGGGTAAACTTTATGGTTATAATGCTTGGTACTTAATGAGTAATTGGCAATTATATATGGCATAGGGCCCCCAATATCTTCAAATCCAAATATTTTACCAGGTGAATAATCTTATTATGGTGTAATTAGTTTGTTCACTAATTTTTTTT
The DNA here is from genome assembly GCA_019454045.1 of Zanthoxylum bungeanum. Classification (NCBI taxonomy): domain Eukaryota; kingdom Viridiplantae; phylum Streptophyta; class Magnoliopsida; order Sapindales; family Rutaceae; genus Zanthoxylum; species Zanthoxylum bungeanum. Next base: position 3,076 of record SKCR01055136.1, on the reverse strand, counting down.
GCACTTGCATTGCAGTTCACACAAGACATAGGGCATATATTTGTCTCAGTGCATTTGGCAGATGAAGTAAGGAGCAAGGTTGATGTTGAGGATAAAGTGCTGCAACAAAGTTTAAATTCAGTTCAACACAAATCAGACAAAATATTTAATACATTGAGTGGGTTTCCTGTAGTTGACAGATGGAAAAGCTGGGAAAACTTTAAAATGTTAAGTAGCACAAATTCAATGGAGGAACCTGATATGATTAAATTACTAGTGACTGTGAGGATACAGGTGTTGGAATTCCTCGAGAGGCACAAGAGCGAATTTTCACTCCTTTATGCAGGCTGACAGTTCCACTTCACGAACATATGGAGGTTACTGGAATAGGACTGAGTATCAGCCATTGTCTGGTGGAACTTATGGGTGGCCGAGATTGGGTTTGTGAGTGAACCTGGCACTGGCAGTACATTTTCATTCACTGTAACATTTTCAGTAGGAGAAAGAAGTTCACTGGATCCAAAATGGCAACAGTACGTTCCAGATGTTTCAGAGTTCCGAGAACTACGGGCATTAGTAATTGATGACAGAAGCATCCGAGCTGAGGTCACAAGATATCATCTTCAGCGGTTGGAAATGTCTGTGCACATAGCTACCAGTATGCAATCAGCAAGCTCTTATTTATCTGACACCAGCAGCACCAGGTATATTTCACTTTGATAGATGGTGTAAAGACAATTTTGGTAAAAGTTCAAGGTTTAAAGTTACACTAAACAAATTTAAAGACTAGCCAAGAAAGTACCTGTTTTGTATTCTTTGGATAAAAAAAACTAAGTTATTGGATTTTCTCTCACCTCCATTATCAAATAAATCTGCATCTTGTTAAGCATACAAGTGATTAACATTGACCTGGGAGTGATCTGAAGCTTTAGATGGCTTTTCAGATAGCAGTTTGTAGGTTACTAGACTCCAATAATCTCTCTCTCTCTTAAAGAACTTGGAATATTTTGAGTTCTCTGTTCTCAACCAAAGCTAATTAATTGGGCTTGCTTGTTACTCCAAGATGCCTCTTTTCTGTCAAATCCCATAGTAGGACCGTCGAAGACATAAATGGTGTTGTTTTATCAAATTTAAAGAAAATGTGATTATTTTCTGAAATTTTAACTATAATAGAATTGGACTGCTGTAATCTACTATGTTCATTACTTTAGTTGCTTTGTCCAGCATGTTGCCACACTTAGCTATGGTTCTCATTGACAAAGATGTTTGGAATAGGAAACTGGTATTGTGTTGCATTATATGCTGAAACAAAAAGGAGAAAAGCGGCCTGGAAGTCTCAAAAAACCTCCCAAAGATTTTTCTCTGGCTACCTGTATTAGTGAAACTGAGCGCGATGAGCTCAAATCTGATGGTATTGTAACTTTTTGACAAAAGCCTCTTCGGTTGAGCGTCTTGATTAGCTGCTTCCAAGAAGACCCTGAAAGCTCTAAGAAGTTGCAACAAAAAAGAAAGAAGCCATCACTTGGGCACCTATTAAAAGGAAAACATTTTTGGTGGGGATGACAATATGGTCAATAGAAGAGTGGCAGAAGGTGCTTTAAAGAAAAATGGAGCAATTGTAACTTGTGTGGATGCGGAAGGGCTGCTGTGGATAAGCTTAAACCACCCCCATAATTTTGATGCTTGTTTCATGGATTTGCAAATGCCAGAAATGGATGGGTAACTAGCCTGCTCTTCTACAATATATAGCTATGTTCTATTTAGAACATTATTCCCTTTTTCTGAATTAAAGAACTAGGAGTTTTGTGCTGGCACTGTCTCATGCAGCATTAGAAGTTAGGAAGTGATTGCTGAGAATCCAATTGAAATTTATAGAAAATAACCACTAAGCTAGAAAAATCTTTTCAAAATTTGTTTGTTGGTTCCATTCTTGGTTGCTTGACTGGAATCAAACCCGTGGGCTTTCAACCTACAGTGATGCCATAAGGCAAAGATACTTCTTACTGCACTTTCTTTTAATGTGGCTACTAGAGTAATCTTATTCAATCTAATGGAAACTCATTTAACCACTTTGGTAGCTAAGCAATGAAGTTAAAAGTTGTTGGGACCTGTACTATGCATGAGTGTTTTGTTGTCAAGATAATGTCCAAAGTAGGTTGAGAAGGGTAATATGATTCATTGCCTCACTGTTGTCTAATAGTTACATTTCTTAATTCATCGGCTGCACATGTTTTCTATTCAGTAGTTCCCCTTAAGCATCGCCAAATTCTTGACACTGTCTAAACGTATGCAGGTTCGAAGCAACTCGGCAAATCCGCCGCATGGAGAATGAGATTAATGAGCAAATCGCATCTGGTGATGCATCAATTGAGTTGTTCAGGAATGTGGCTCAGTGGCATGTACCAATATTAGCGATGACAGCCGTCATTCAGGCCTCTAATGAACAGTGCATGAAGTGTGGGATGGATGATTATGTGTCAAAGCCTTTTGAAGATGAGCAACTTTATGTAGCAGTGGCACGATTCTTTTTGTCTGGTTGATATGGCTTTACAGGCCGTGGTTATAAATTGACGGTTCCAACTCTAGTTGGTCTTCATTATATTTGGATTGACACCTAAAGTTATGGCTGTCCAAATGGCAAGCCTCACTGCTCTGTTGTGGAGTATGGACCACTTCCTACCTCAACTCTAATCCATTTGATATATGGAAGCATTACAGTAAAGATCATATAAATTAGATAATATATATATATATAATATATTTTCCCTCTTGGATGGATATGCAGTAGGCATCAGCTAAAAGGTCTTTAATGCATGGATCTTTTATATAAATTTTAATGTCGTATTCGTGAAGAAAGCTTCTCATCCTCCTGCACCCAAGCAATCTTGAATCTGTACTGAAAAGTATCTGATTGCAGGAACCTGATGGACCTATATGTGATGCGTTGAGGTAATGTGGTAAAATGGGCGATATAATTTCAAGCTTCCATTGAGGTATCCACTAGATTAAACACCAATGTTATAGATTTGGACCTTTTTTAAATTCCCTAAATTTGACAACAACCAAACTCATGTTTTTCCATATTCAATATGTTTCA